>JAYJMF010375505.1:0-26554 GCA_036873715.1 Salvia sclarea | reverse complement strand
TGGGGCTTTTCTCATAGTGTGTGATTAATTAAATAAAAACTATACTATACCTTTTTTTCATTTTAGAGAGCACCAACCAAACTAGACTAGGGTCCGGTTTCTGTCACGCGCTACTATATAATATACATTTTCTTTTAACATACTATCATGTTGTAATGGCTGACATCATAATATTGTGATTTGAATATGGTCATATAAAATATATTTTTAATTTATACTAGGTGTTATATGATTAACATTAACAGCTAAAACTTATAGGGCAAAAATAAAACTGGAAACGGATGAAGATGAAAGAACTATAATAATAATTGATAAATAAATGAAACGTCACAACGTTGACGTGCACCTACCATAGTGGTAGTAAAATATTTCATAAGAGAACTCGTGTAGCAAGTTAGGATTTAGTGTATGACTCTTAAAATTTTAGTTTTTTGTTATATTTATAAAATATTGTATGTGTGTGTGATCCAATACTTCGGATGTTTATAAAAATCCTAGCATATTTTGTGTGTGATATTTATAAAATATTGCGTGTGTGTGTTTAGACGCTAATCTCCATAAAATATTAAAATACAACTTAAATATTGTTTAGCAATATATATTGGTATGAAAATAAAATAAGAATTGCTGGTGGACATTACATACTATTACATAGAAACGGGCCCTTGAGTAAAATTCGGGCCCATTTGGAAACGATTCAAATTCTGTTGGGCTTTATTTATAATATCTTGTTCAAAATATTTATTTTTAAAAGTAATTGCACACATTTCAATGCATGCATTAATTAATTCTAGATCAAAAGCTGCTTTTCAAGTAGATCTTAATTGCTATATCAAATTGAACTTATGATTAATTAATTTAACTTAATTCCCATCCATTATTAACAAGTATACCAACAGGTGTTTCAACTTTCAATTTAGTGGAAAAAAGCATATATAACGTATCTACCCTTTGCACTTCTTGATAATTAATAAATTCATTAATGACATGAAACTATGAACGTGTATTTTTGGTATATATATAGTGGAGTAATAATTTTAGTTGAAGTGGTATTTGTAAACAATTAAAGTATGATAAAATTAGAGCGGTGTAATTTTAAGGTAGAGACCCTGCTGAAATATGGAACAGACTTAACCAACCTCGCTAAGACGGTAAGTATGTAGAGATCATCTTAATTAACTAATTATTTTACTAATTGTGTATGTTAATGATGATTTAATTAATTAAGGGAAAGCTTGATCCGGTGATTGGAAGAGATCAAGAGATAGAGCAACTTACACAAATTTTGCTAAAGAGAAGGAAAAACAATGTTTGCCTCTTTGGTGATCATGGGGTTGGCAAAACAGTTATTGTGGAAGCTCTAGCTACCAAAATTGCAAGCGGTTTAGTCCCTCCTAAATTCACTCAAAAAAAGGTTTTCTCGATCGACGTGGCTCGTCTGATTGCCGGAGCATCAGATCGAGTAGAATTCGAGGAGAGATTGGTAAATTTGGTGGATGAAGTCCGAATGAGCGAAGGATCGGTGATCATATTCATCGATGAGCTGCATACCCTCATCAATGCTGGAAATGCCTTCGACGCTTCCAATATTCTCAAACCAGCTCTAGCTAGTGGTGACCTCAAGGTACAATTTACACTATTTATTTAATTTATGGGTTCAAATTTTAAATTTTGAAACAAAATACACCAATTTTTTTTTCACACGACACGTTTCCCGATAAATATGAGTTGTAAAAATTGAATATGGGTTTATTCTTTTGTCGAACAATAATAATTAATAAGGCATCAACATCTTTCCTAGTGACAAGTATGTGAAATACAATGTAGTCCCCTTTTAAGGAAAACGAGGTCGTTGATTTGTCAATTGAGGGTCTTATTTGTTTTCTCTTTTTTTTTTATTCCATCATAATCCCAATTCCTTATAATCTTTCTCTCGTTGTAATTAAGTTGAGAGGTAGGTAGGCTTGAGAAGAATTTGTGATGGACAAAAAATAGAGAATTTTAAAAGTTGATGTATTTAAAATATTGGTGTATTTTAACCCCCATTTAATTAATTAAATTTTGTTCTTGTTGATCTATAATCAATTAATTAATATTAATTATTGGAGGCCGTAGCTGTATCAGGCACATCACGGCGTTTACTACACTCCAACGGCGCTCGTCTCCGCCGTCAACTTGTCCCAAAAATACATAAGGCGAGATCTCTAATCAATCAATTACGTCAATTAATTGTGCTAATTAATCGTAATCGTAATCGTAATCGTTAATCATGATCAGTTTACTTTTCCTCCCCGACAAGGCCATCGACTTGATCGACGAGGCCGGCGCCCGAGCCGAGCTCCTCGGCAAGGACACTGTCACCGCCGCCGAGATCGAGCACGTCTTATCCCTCCGGACTCGAATTCCGGTCGAAAAGCTCTCCGCGCTGCCGGGGGGAGGTCCCTAAAGCCTAAGCACCCCCGGCAAAAAAATATTGTACTTTTGGAAAATGAGATTAAGAAAAGACTTTAGTAAAATATAAAGTGTTAGCCCACCAACTTTTTTATGTTTTATGTGTTAACCTTTTGCTTTTTTTTTGGAATGAGCTAAATATAATGGGACAACCAAAATGGCAAAATGGTCAAGTGTAATGTGACGGAAGGAGTATATTTTATAATATGAATTTATTTTTCATAGATTTTTTTTTATATTAATATCTTTATAGTTTAAATATTTCTATTTTATTTCCTACGATAAATATTTTTTAGCCCAATCCAATAGAAGTGAAAGGCCCAATAAACTACAACCAAGGCTGAAAGACTATTTTTTGCACCCAAAAATGCTGATGGAGAGTGTAGCCCAATAAGGATGGATCCTAGAATTAATTACTTCCTCCCTATCTAAATGAGTGGTTTTACTTTTGTATTCAAATAAGTGGTATGATATCTTTGGATGCAAAAAATAGAGTAAAATTTTCATTATCTTTTATCTTTTCAATTTTATGTGCTAGAATAAGTAAAATTATGCATCTTGTGCAAAATGAGGTCATAGGATACTTGTATGAATATCAATGAATTAACTACGAGCTAGTTTTGTCTCTCATTGCAGATCCGTTAATTTTGTAATTTGGACGCAGGGCTCGCTCGAACAGGACCATCACCGTCAAGAGCACAACACGCACTCTCGTCGGCCAGCACGGCACCGTCACCCACATCGAGATCGTTGAGAACATGGTTGGTGAGTTTTGTGGGAGAGTTGCTAAAAGGGAGAGGATTGAGGTTGAAACTGGGGAGGTCATGATTCAGTTGGGAAGGTCATGATTCAGTTATCTTTAATGGAACGCAACTCAATTGGTAAGAAACGACAAGAAAGAGTTGTGTTGTTGAGAAAGTGAATAGCAAGTTGTTATTAGTTGCAAAATTAAACTAATACATTATATTATTAATCCGAAATTGAAGATGAAAAACTTTTATCAAATTGAACAATTCGAACTCCTTTGTTTATTGCAAAGAAAGGGACTACACAATATGGTCAATTTAGAGGAGCACATGTGAAGTGATGGTCCCACCGACATGGACAAAATAAATAAACTTCACATCCCTTCAAACCACACATTTGCCAATGCTCAATATTCACTTCTTTGTTAAATAAAATTGAGACTATAATCTCTTGAGATGTAATTTTATTTTTAAAGATGAAAATATCAAAATTATGAGGAAATGTGTCGGGTGGGATGTATTGGTCCATGTTTAGGCTAAAGACAAAATCACAACACTACATAATGTGGGGAAACCCAGTTTGTTAGTAATTCTTTTTCTTTTTAAAAAAATAAGTTTTAATTTCTTAATGTCTCTTTCAGTTGATTATTATCAGTCAACAGTAATTGACAATGATTATGTTACTTAAGTTCATACATCTTGTATTGTTTTGACAAAAAAAATGATATCTGCCAAAATATACTTATTTACTAAGTTGACCTTCAAGTGGCAAAATAGAAATTTACAAAAAGAAGAAGTGACAAGATTGAATGAAAAGCAAAATTAAGTGCCAAGTAAGAAACAAATACTGAGAATGACAGGTAGAGTACTAGATGGCAAAAGCTACAGAAATCGCATTAGCAACATTTTAGAAATATAATCGTTCTATTTCTATATTTGAAAATTCAACATTTAAATGGAAAGAAATAAAATATGCTATAAGCTCAAACAAACAAGCATTTCATTTACTAGTACTATTTTTATATATTAATCATGCTCCACTACTTGGCTGTTAGCTAGTTTGAATAGCATGGAAATCACAAAACTTGAGATCAAAACTAATGGGAAAAAATAATAGATTGAAAAATTTCAAATAAATTGCCACAAATCATCCCACAACACTACCATTGGATCCATTGTTATGAGATGCAGTCATACCTACTCATCATCCAGCAATACTGCTGAGCAGATCACTGTTTTGCTAAGACAAGATTAAAATCTACATAACACCATGAAATCCAGCCGAATCGAGCAGCACCGCTTTGATCTGCTCCGGCAACACATCCTGCCCTTCCCTGAATTGCTGAGAGAGATAAACGAGAGAGAGGCATATCAGTGGTGTATTTAGATGCAGATTGTTGCATAAACGACGACGTCTGCAGTTAACTGAGAGAGACAACACAATTTTCACATCTCCCGAAAAGGAAAGCATGTGTGAGAGATTCATATGAACTCACAAGAACAAGAACAGGAATCATCATCTTAGTACTGATCACATGTTGTGGAAGCTCTGCTTCCTATTCGGGCCTGCCCCTTTAACTAGCTATTTTGGTTCTTGACTATTCAACGAAAATCTATTCCAGTTTAATCGACTCGTACACTTTGGCATTTTCTTCTCTCAATTGGAAAAGGCTCAATATGTACTGCCTACACATTAAATGATGGCAAGGACTCAATTATCTTAATACTATCTGGATTCTGACCTGCCTGAATTCTAAAATTCTAACAGCCTCGTCTAAGTTCTTTGTTTCTTCTAAATGATGGCATAGCAAATAGAAAATTACAGTGTTTTTAGAAATCTACCTCTGCTCGGAACACATCCAAAGCAAAGCCGTTGAAGCAGCTTATCACGGCTTGCTGAATGTCCAGACCAAGGTTGTCCAAAGCCCTCATAGTCGACAACAAGAGACCCGGTCTACGTGCACAGAACATGTGTATATTCACAGCCCTTCCTTCCCTCAACCTCACTTCAACCTATGAGAAAATTGAAGCACAAAACAGTTAGAATAACGTCGTAAGGGAAGCCCCAAATCATCGAGCCTATACACCATAAGAGAATTCGATCTTCCAAACATGCAAATTAGCTATGACTATGCACATTTCTTGACCTAATTCAAGAGCTATAATTAGGCAACACAATGCTTTTGACATCATTTCAATATTCCAACAATCAAAATCGACAGATTTAAAGCATCAACACGAGAAAAGATACCCTTGCAGGCTGGTTTTTGGGGCTGGGTGCTGAGCTAGCACAGATTTCCTCCTTAACGCGGTAAGGAAGAGTCGGGGGCGTGGGCGTTAAGGGATGGAAGCTCGACGACGGATGCATCAGAGATCCAGCCGGGGTAGCTTCGAGCTCGTTGTGAATATCATTAATCCGTTGCAAAAGCTCCTTCAAATAATCAATTGCATCTCCAAGAATGGAAGCTCTATCCATCTGCAGAATTAAATTAAAGAGAAATTGATAATTCAAAACCGGAAATGGAACATTTACTCCCTAAATTAACAGCTCACAAACATGCACTCTGGTTCATTAAATGCAGGAGAGAATTACATTTACACAAACACGAAAAATCTGAGAAATCCCCAAACCAATTGTACGAAATTGTTACTGGATTTGGAAAGCTGAGACACAAACCTTGCTGATTTTAGGCACAACAGATCTGAGCATGTAAAGCCTGTCGTTGAGCTTCTTCCTCCGGCGCCGCTCCGCCATCAAATTCTTCGCCGGCATGCCCTTCTTCTTCCCCTTCTGGTCGCCCCCAACCGTCACGCCGCTGTTGGCGTTCGAATTGTCGCCGAATTTCTCCGCGGGCTCATCGGAGTCGTAATTCATGGCGGAGGCATCAGCGCCGCCGATATCATCCATCTCATCCTCGAAGCTCCTCTTCCTCTTCCTCCTCACATCCAATTCCCCAGTGTCGTCCACGCTCGTCAAACCCTCGTCGCTCTTCGAGCTCGCCGCCCCCAAATTCTGCAGCCGCGAGCTCTGCCGCAGCGCCGCCCTCTTCTGGAACAGCGTCGGCTGCGCCCCCACCGACGGCAGCACCTCGAGCGGCCGCAGCAGCTTGGACCTGTTGGGATACAATCCGCCGCCGGCGTCGAAACCCTCGAAATTTAACGTGTTATCGTCGGAAAAGGGAAGCATCCGTGAATTAGCTTGAAAATCAGCAGCTCCGGATTGAAATTGGGGATTGAAGCCGTTAAAACCCGTCAAAATCGGAGCAGAACCAGCTTCCGGAGCTTGGAAGAAGCTCTGGTCGCAGCTCAAATCGAAGCCATTATCGAAATTGTTGGTGAAGAGCGACGGCAGCATCGATTTCGGGGGTAGAAATGGGGGAATCTGGTGCGAGGAATCGAGGTGGAAGGGGGAATCCATGGGATTGAAGAGTAGGGAGGTGAATTCGGGGTGGAAGAAGGGATTGGGGGCGTTGCTGATGAAGCAATCGGTGTTGCTGTTGCTGTCGAGCATGGACTTGAAGGAGGAGAGAGAGGCGTCGGCGTCGGCGTTGGCGGCGGCGGAGGTGCGCGGCGGCGGCGGCCAGGAGATGGCCTCGTCGTCGTCGCCGTCGAGCCAGAGGGCGGCGGCGTTGGAGCGTGGCAGCATTGTGGTGTGGTGTGAGAAGAGAGGTTTGTTTGTTTGTTTTGTTATCTGCAGCAAAAAAGAGGGAGTTGCAGAAATGCAGAGACGTAGGCGAAAAAGGCAACTCGCTTTTCACTAATTTAAAAGAGAGAGAGAGAGAGAGAAAGGGATTTTTTTTTTTGTGTTTTGTTTTTGTAGTTTGAAAACTAATGATTTCGTTTCGTTCCAATAAATTAACTTCTCCCATATAAAACATGGAGAGAGCAATGGCCATGGGGCCTCTAGCTCATGTTTTTTTCTTTCTCAATAAAAAAGAAAATGTTAATTGTTATAGCTTCTATTTTGATTTTTATAAAAAAAAATCTATTTCAATGTTGGCAAATTTTTTATCTATAAGTACAAATTTTACGGTATATCGATTTTTTACTCAATTTTTTAAAAAAAAATGTTTTGGAATCGTCGAACTATAGCAATATCTTTCAGCAACGAATCATATTCACGAAACGATCGGTTTGAGCTTGTAAGAGCGTCAAAATGGAGTTGGGAGATGCCACTAGAACACGGTGAGATAATTTGGGATAATATCATGATGTAATAGTCCAATTTCTTTTTTTGTTGTCTCTTTATTTTTTTTAAGAATAAGTAAATATAGTAACATGAAAGATTTGGAGAGAAATATTTAAATTTTGGGGAGAAAAATAAATTAACGCATCTCAAAATGCCATGCCAACAATTTGGTATCGAAAATTAGATTTGGTGACGGATTTTAAAATAATTTTGAAAATAGGCTATTTTCATAAAATTTGGGGTAAATTTAAAGAATATGTAAAAAGTTTGAATAAAAAAAATACTTCCTCCGCCCTATTTGTATTGGCCTATTTATTTTGACAAATTTCAATTATATTGGCCCATCTTACTTCATCTTTTCAATAAAATACATTCTTAATTAATACGTAAAAGATTATAGGCCAATATAAATGAGATTGGTGAAGTATAATAACTCCAAAATAAAAAGGCCATAAAATCATCTACAAATTCTTGTGGGCTGGATTATTACATTTCTTATCTTCTCCATATATGCTTACGTGTCTTTTATTGTCCTTGATAAATTCAAGCCCAAGACATGATAAATTAATAATAGAAAGTAAATAAAAATACAAATGGGTTTGTGTTTGTGTTTCAACCTGTTGGATTTGCGGCCACGGATAAGGTGGTCTATCCGCTTTTAATGTGACATTATATATTTCCAATGACATTACGTATTTAAGAAAATAAAAGAGATATCGAGTTTTTGGATAATTTGAAAATGAATCATCAAAAATAAAATAATAAGATATACTATATTTTTATTAGTTTTTAAATAATTTATGTATTTTTGAAAGAGTGATGTTAAACAGGCCACCCACACAAAGACAAAATTAGTGATTTTAAGTGTTAAACGTATTATATAAAATTTGTTTATTTTAAATTTTAAGTTAAATTTATATCCAATAATTGTTATTTCCTAACTTGAATGTCAAATTAAAAATCATATTCATAAATTTGTATCGATAAATGGAAGCTAGCACGTTAGTTAGATTAAAATCATATTCTTAAATTTACAAAGTTAAATAAAAACTAAAACTATTAATTACTATTAATAATTAATCTATACTTATGATAAAACAATCAATCCATTTTTATTTCAATTCAAAAGGTTTCAATAAATCATTTTTTTTCTTCTATTGAACTATTTTATGGTCACCCACATTGTGGTCACATAAATTTATCCTTTTTGTAATTATATGGAAACTAGTGGGTAATCCTAAGAGCTCGAGGTGTTATATGTATATCATAGATGCATAGATGTACTAAATTAAGGTTATTTTTATTTTAGGAAAGAGCCATAAATATATGTTATGTGGAGGTCTAGTAGGAAAATTACTTAGTGCCAACCTAGTACTTACTCTACCTTTTTTCTTAAAAGAAAAGTCTCCCTATACTACTAGCTAGTAGTAGGTATTTTAATACTTTCTCATAAAATTGTTAAAATTAATAATAAAAATTCTAATAAGTAGTTTGCCTGTCAATGGCAGTTTTACCAATGTGTTTGGTTGGTGAAAGCACGTACAAGACATAAATGTAATCACTTAAGTCGTTTTAATTATTTCAATCCAACGCTACCATTTCTTCAACTTTTTTTTATATAAAAAAAAGGAATTAAGGTCACGTTTCACTTAGCATGCATAAGTTATGTTTCTAAAAGAATGCATCAATAAATGGGTTAATTAATCTAGAGCTTTTTTCGGTGATCTTTATATGTATATATATATAATCATAATTAATTAACATATTTGTGGTAAAAAAATGTAATAAAAAAGGAAAAATATATAATCATAATTAATTAACATATTTGTAGTAAAAAAATGTAATGAAAAAAGAAAAATCTCGCCCATTATTGTATAATTGTATTCAGACTCCAATAATGCATTGACCATCCGTGCATAGATCCTCACGATCGAAAAATCGTAAATAATTCGCAATTGTAATTTTAAAACCATGTCCTCATTTGAACGTCTCCCCAACAGTCAATCATAAATATACGAATACGATACTATCAAAACACGATCGAGAAGAAGTTTGAATTCAAATAGAAAATTAAATTTAGAGGTTTGTTTGATGTGTGAGGTAGGGGAAGAGAAGTACAAAATCCAACCAAACCAAATTGAAATAAGTAGCTAGTTGCGTGGAATAAATTTGTTGAATGGAAATCCCAAGTTCCTCGTGACTCCTTTCTATTTCACCGTTTAACTAACTTAATCCCAACACTTCTTCTCTCTTTTATTTTTTTTTATTTGTATTTTTTAATTCTTCTACTATATATGTACACCAAATTTATTTTCGATTAAATCAAAAGATCAAATTGAATACTTGATCATATCAATTTTCGCAATTAAGTTTGCCTGCAGCCCACGGAATATCAGAGTCATATATTTATCATTCTTATAGCTACTCATTGAAAGTTGAAACCATAATTTCCTACAAATAATTAAATTTGATATATACAATCCAATTCAAAACGAAATTGAATTCCTTTCGTCTTCCCTTTTTAAAATTCAAAATTTCACCTACGTTCTAGATATCCTTAATTTTACCGACATATATATGTTAGTATATAGTTTAAAAAGTAACGGGTAATGTGTAAATAAATATAGTGAGAACGTGCGAATTGTAAAAATAAATAAATACATTCGTATAAATGAATTAAATTTTCGTATCTAATCCGACAATCCAACAAAGTAATACAATCATTGTAAATTTTTGTGATCGAATGAGTCTAAATGGTTATCATGTTATCATTTTTGAGGAGTTTTTTATTTGATTGATATGTGTATTCTCTATAATCTATATATTAATATTAATATATGTATGATTGATATGCTGCTTAACAGTTGCGGCTGCGAGCACATTCCATTCACCGATGATATTTAGTCATAACTTTTTGTCTTTTTGATATAATACTTTAAGAGTTAGTGTTGAAAACATTTGTTCATTTTTCTCATCAACTTAAAAGGTAATAAAACAATGAAATAAATCGAGTTTTATTTCGTATGATAGATAAAAATTACTGATGTATCAACACTGCTCGTAAAAAATAGCTAGTCGTAATTAATTAAATCGAGTTATCGTTTGTGTATATATAATGTAATAATTAATGTATATATAGAGATTGATATATGAAATAGGCTGCGTAACAAAAATATATAGTGACAGTGGGAGGTTTGGTGTGGTTCAAAAATCAAAAATAGAGCAGTGATAGGAGTTTGGGATTTCACGTGAAATCGATCAATATATTAGAAAGAGAGAGAGATGAATGAATGAATGGATGGATGATAATAATGTTGGAAAAAGATAAATTTCATGATAAACTCAATGGGACACGTGGCGGCCATGCAACTCATTGCAATCCACTTTCACAAATACAATAGTATAATAATAATAATAATATTACAATAATACGATGCTACAATTTGCCACCTCACTATTTCCCAACCACTCGCCATGCCCATGTGCTCCTGCTATTAACCATGTTTTTACTAAATATTTATGTACAATTAATTATATTTATGATAAAGCATAGTTCAAATTGATAATATGTTTGCCTTCAAAGTTTTCATAATAAGTCGGGGAAGTCACGTTTCCTTCAATTTTTCTTATATAATAAACTTTTGGGGCCATTTTATCACTAGCCTACACGCGGCCGTACATTTGACATTTGCCTTGGAACAACTCTAATTAGAGCTTCGAGTCATTTCAAGTGCGTGAGTGAGAATATGTAACTAAAAAATAAATATTATATACTTTGATTATAAAAAAATTTGACTCTAATTATAAATTAAATATTAAAGTGTAAGTATGAAACGTAATTGGATGTAACAAATCCTAATGGATGGTATAAAATTAAACTAAAGCCAATATATTTTTAAAAAAGATACGAATATAACGCTAGAAGTGAGACAAATAGAACTCTAGTAGGCCCACAATATTGTTTTGATCGAAATCCAACTTGGTCCACAAAATTGGCTCATTCAATGTGGATTCACCAAAAATTTTCAAATAAAGAGCCCACTTCATATGGTTTTGGGGGTAGGTTGAATGTATAAAAATAACATATGACTTTTATTTTATTTATTTATTTATTTATTTATTTATATACAATGAAGCATTTGATACCAAATTTCACATGTTTTATAAAAATATATGTTAATTTTTTTTATATAAATCGTATTAATTCTTACACCAACCATCCATAAAACTTTTAATATAAACCTTATATTAAAAAAAATTAATGAATTTAGACAATTAATAAATACTATTATTATATGAATTTGAGACGAGGATGAATAGTAAACTAACTTTCTAATAAAAATAATTACTAATTATGACATAAAATGATTTCCGTCGAATTTCGACGGACCACTTACTAGTTGTTATATATTCATACACATAAAAGACTTCTGTTGGGCCTGAGCAGTTGCATGAGCTTTTTGCTTCACTAGAATTTCTTTTTTTGGGGCCTAAAAAGGCTAAAACACACCAATAGTTTCTTCTTATTGGACCAAGAAATCACTGATTTTGGGCAGACTTGCCAACAAATGTAAATAATGAGCCTTTTTCAATAATCCAATCCATCCGGTTTAAATAATAATGTATATATGTGTGGATGATAACGACAATAGTAATATTTATTTTTATAACAGCAATAATATATCATGTGTTTTAATACCTTTCTTGCACTAAAATAATCAACACAACAAACTATACTTCAATGGGCCTCAAAAAAAAAAAAGAGTAATTCATTAATCGATAAACTACTGAGCTAGCTAAAAAAAGAAAAAAAAAAAAGAAAAGAAATTAGCAGCAATTTTAGGTGAAACCGCAGGGAACCGGAGGGAATGCAACCTGAGAGGCTCGTGCATGGTCGGGGCAATTGGGGTTAATGTGAATCTGCTTTTTCCCGGATTAGATTCCTCAACACAAAAAGAAAAACAAAAAAAAAAAGACACATCAAAATCCTCGGCTTTTTTAGTACAAACTTCCTAGAATTCGAGATCTATCACATTTCCCTCCTTAGATCTCATCAAAACTGTTATAGATCTGATCACATTTTGCAGCTCCAAATCCAATGGGCTCTTCGCAGTCAGCTCGAATCCCATCCGAAGCCGACGATGAGGAAGAAGACGACGAAAACGACGTCGTAGACGAGGAGGATGAGGATGAGGATGAGGAAGAGGAAGATGAGGATGAAAACGACGTCGTCGCGGGCGAGGGCGGCGGCGGCGGGGCGGGAGACGGCGCGGCGGTGAAGAAGATCCTGGAGCAGGAGCCGGAGATGCTGCCGTGCCACGCGTCGGCGTCGCCGCTGTCGCCGCAGCTCTCCGCCTACGGCACGCCGCGGACGGGGCCGTCGATCAAGGTGTGGGACCCCTACAACGTGCTCGCGCCGCCGCCCACGCTGCCGCCGCTGCCGGCGCACTTCCACCGCGGCTTCTCCGCCTCCGCCGCATCCGCCTCCGCCGCGGCGGCGGCGGGGGAGGAGGATCGGGCGGTGACGGAGGTGTATTTGGTGAGCCACGGCGAGTGCCACATGAATCTGCGGCCGGATTTGGTGGCCGGGAGATGCCCCGACGCCGCGCTCACATCCAACGGGAAGCGCCAGGCGCGGGCCCTCGCCGTGTTCCTGAAGTCCCAAGGCGTGAGGTTTACCGCGATCTACGCGTCGCCCCTGGATCGAGCTCGCGCCACCGCGCAGGCCGTTTGCCAGGTGTGACAATTCAATCTCGTTTCTTGAATAGTGTGGATTCATTTAGAGGTGTTTATAACTAGTTATGCATCGGTGTGATGTAAATGTCAATCCTCAATTGAGCACTTGAGCTCATAAGCTAGAGGGAATTGTGAGTCTAGAGAGAAATGAGATTGAAGGCATGTCAATCCTCAATTGAGCACTTGAGCTCATAAGCTAGAGGGAATTGTGAGTCTAGAGAGAAATGAGAGTCTAGAGAGAAATGAGATTGAAGGCACAATAAAGGTATTTTGGTAAATTGGTTGTTGCTTGTGAGATTACGAATGATAAGTTGGGGTTGGAGAGCTTAAAGAGAACTTGTTTAAGGTTGCTTATAAGGTTATTGCATCTATAGGTTTAGCTTGCATTGTCTACTAGTGGTAATAGTGTTCTTGTGCATTGTCTACTAATGGTAACTTGCAAACGTTTTGACGTATGATTTAATCCGTTTATAACTAATTATGCGTCGCTGATGTAAATCTCAATCACTCAAAACTGGAAAAATGGTTGAGCAATCCTCATTTATTGCAAAATGTGATGTGGCTTCTATTAGCTTAGCTTGCATTGTCTACCTAAATGAGCAAATATGTTGATGTATGATTGAATCTCGAAGCATGTTGCTCTGTTTGATTGCCAATATTTCTATACAAGAAGCCACTAGCTCAAATGATACAGCTCTTTATATGCAAGGATGATTTCTTTAGCCTTTTATATAAGTTTTTAGATAGGATTAGCTAGTGAAGGTGAAGAGCTAGATCGTAATCACGAGCTGAAACTTGATGCTCAGTGGTAGTAGTTTGCTAATCCGGGACGGGAATTTAGTGGAAGAGTAACAAATGTGGACGATTAGGTTATCTCTGTGTACAATTTGGCTTGAAATGTTTCGTTCCTGCAGGGCTGCAAGCTTCTTATCTATTTTGTAGTGCATCTTTTCCGTCTCATGCTAGCCATGATATAAGGCTTCTCGTTTCGTTTATTCCATTAAATGGTCCACGGATGCACCCTTGCCTGTCTGTTGAGATATCTTATCACTAAACCGAACTTCATTATTGAGAACGGTTCGACAGTAGCATTTTTTCCCCCCTAGTTAGTTCCTTCTTACCGAAATGCTGGCAGTTCTTCACATTCCTTATTGAGACTGATTTACTTGAAATTAATGGACAGGATGCTGCTGCTTTATGTCGTTACGAAAGCTTGCATATGTGACTTTAGTTAATCGAATTGACTTATTTCCTGGAGTGCTTTGTGCCATTTACTTACAAATCTATTGAATTAGTTCGTAGGTAGAGTTTTTATTCAAATTATAGATTAGAGATATTATCAATTAAGTGCAGCTACATTCTCTTGCATGTTGCATTTGAAGCCTGAATTATCTAGTTTTGGCTTCGTGTTCATCCACAATTTCTTGGGTGTAATACGACTTATTTCGTCTTAAAGTACTTCTTCGAATATATCAACTCTTATGCAATGTACTAGTCATGATCAAGTTGCTTTCTGATGATGTTCATATATTAACTTTGTATGGAATAGAGAGACGAAAACTACTCTTCGATTTATTGGATTCTTCAACCTTACGATCAAATTATTGGATTCTTCAATCTTACAATCAAACTTGAAATGTGCAGGAGTTGAATTTCTCAGAGGAACATATACAATCTTCCGATGCACTCGTGGAGATGAGCCAAGGCCACTGGGAAGGATGCCATCGGTCGGAGGTTTTCACCCCGAATACAGTGAGTTTAATGGAGAAATTCCAGCCCGATTTCGCTGCACCATCCGGAGAGTCTCTGAGGCAGGTAGAGTTCCGGATGGTTCAGTTCCTAAATGGTACGATCGTGGCATTTCCTGACAAGTTTAGGTCTGATTTCTCCCCACCAGATCCTAGTGAGAACCCGGTTTTCGGAAACAACAGCAGTCATCCCCTTCCAAACTTGATGCCCGAGCGAGACGTGCCTTCTCTAGCCCCACCCAATTGGGATTCGTCACACAAGCACCGGCCGGGCTTGCACAGGAAGAAATCGGGCAAGAGTAGGCTCCAGATAGTGACGACTGGAGATAACGAGGCCGATGATGAGATGTCTCCCCGAGTTGTATCCAATAACCAAGGTTTGATACGCGACATAAACGTCAGAAGCACCCCTTCTCACGCCTCTTCGTGTGTTGGGGTGTTCAGCCACTCCACGCCGATCAAATGCCTCCTCACGGGTGTCCTCGGGTGCAGCCCCGTGATGACACAGAAGCTGTGCATCGAAGATTCTTCGATCACCGTGCTGCAGCACTCGTGGAAAGCTGGATGGCAGATAAAGAGACTGAACGACACGTCGCATCTTAGACTTCTTTGAAGGCGGGCGGGCAATAAGAGGTGAACGTTGGTCTCGTCGCGTCTGCGTCGTTCGTTACTTACACGTGGCTCTCTCTCTCTATGTATTCATTTCTTGTACCATCCTCCCTCACTAAAATTGATTTGCCATGGTTGATGGTTCCATTTCCAGTAGATGTAAGTTGATACTGGATTTGGGAGTGATTCTTTGTGTTTGTAGACACCAATATTTCTCCATTTTGGGAGGATTTATTTATGTTATCATGGAATGGAAATCCAGTTTTGTTGTTTATATAGTAATTTTTTAGTTTATTTACTGAAAACAGACACCAATAACTGGCAACTCCATTAAATCGCAAATTCACCATTGAGTTTTAATTGCAAAACAAGAAATATTACACATTTAGTTACAAACTTTATAAATAATATTCAAATCAACAAAGGCTGCATAATTTGTGATGTATTTGGCCTCTTCGAAATATTAAAAGAGCCACACCGAGATGAAGCATAATAATTAAAAAATAAACCTCAAATAGAAAATATCATTTAACTACTGAATTCACCTAAATGACTATACTACCCAAAATAGTGACGAATATTCTTGTTAGGCATTCTTGTTAGGCAGGGAAAAGGTCATGTACATTATGGTAAATTCACCCATGGGGGTCGAAGCAGAGGGGTTTTTCTCAAATCTCGCATTCGGATTCGTATAAATAACGCATCATTTCCTTTCCCCAATAACATTGCTGCCTCTGCCCTCTGCTTTTGGCTTCCTTCAATCGCAAAAAGCCGACTACCATTTCGGGAGGAGCCGCCGTAGAACCGCCGCTCTCATGGCTTTCTCCTCCTCCTCCGACCGCCAGTCTCTCATCCCTTCCTTCCTCTACAGCTCATCCTTCACCTCCAAGCCCCTAAATCTCCACAAAATGGCCTCGCATTCCACCTCGCCGGCGGTGGCGGCGGCGGCGTCCCCTCCCAGCGGCGGATTCATGATTCAGGCGCCGAGCGAGCCTGGGAAGATCGAGATGTACTCCTCTCAGTTCTACGCCGCCTGCACGGTTGGAGGAATCCTCAGCTGCGGTCTCACTCACATGGCCGTCACTCCGCTTGATCTCGTCAAGTGTAATATGCAGGTTCAGATCTGTTAGCTTTTGCTGCGTTTTACTTCGTTGTTGTTTCGATTTTTGGATATCTGTTGACTGAAGATGTATTTGACTTCGTTTTTCTCGCGTATTCGCGTTGTTGGCGGATCGTTTTGGCTTGTGCGCTTTGTTATTCCTTTTTCCTGGTTTCGGAGACTTGTGTTTGACTTGTTTCTGGATTAGATCTGTGTGTTCTATGTGTTGATGGTCGTTGGATTTGGCAGTGACTTGCGTTGAAATTGATGAGGCATGAAACATGCGTAGTTTAATGATTTGGAACCTGATTTGTGTTGATTGCTGCTGCTATGTTTAACTGTGTGCTTTATTCATCTAGTTTTGAGTGTAATTGAGCTGTATATTGAGTTTTAAGATCAGAAATGTGTAATGTTTGTTGAAAATTCGAAATCAGAACTATGAATGACGAAGTTTTAGTGGATACACCCTGGGGGAAGCCTGTGGACCTAAGCTGAGTTTAAACTAAGTCTATGTTACCTAATATGATGAATTCTGCAATCAGAAATGTGTGATGTTTTGTAAAATCAGAAATCATTTGGTTTCTAATCATCTTGTTTTAGTGAAGATTATATGCTCTGATATTTTGCTGAAGATATAACATACAGAATTTTGTGTTGAGTGTGATGGAAGGAGAGTGATGGATCTGACCGATAAATATTAAATAATTGGAAAAGTGTCCTCTGATAGGCTGGTAATTGTGCATATTAGGTATTTGATCTCTAGTTTAAACTAAGTTTATGTTGTATATGTATGCAGATTGATCCTGCCAAGTACAAGAGCATCTCATCAGGTTTTGGAGTGCTACTAAAGGAGCAGGGAGCTAAAGGATTCTTCAGGGGATGGGTACCTACTCTGCTAGGTTACAGTGCTCAGGGTGCCTGCAAGTTTGGATTCTACGAGTTCTTTAAGAAGTACTACTCTGACCTTGCCGGACCGGAAAATGCGGCTAAGTACAAGACTTTCATATATCTTGCTGGATCCGCATCTGCTGAGTTGATTGCCGATGTTGCTTTGTGCCCCATGGAGGCCGTGAAGGTTCGGGTTCAGACTCAGCCTGGATTTGCTAGAGGTTTGTCTGATGGACTTCCCAAGTTTGTGAGATCTGAAGGAGCTCTTGGGTATGTTTGATACTTCTGCTTTTGTTTTGACCTTCTATTGCTTGATGTGAAGTTCTGTTGATTCATAATTTGTCAACGCTTGCAGACTGTACAAAGGACTGGTTCCACTCTGGGGGCGTCAAATTCCATGTAAGTTCTGGACTCTATTTATTTCCTCTGCTAGTGGTTTATCTGTATTGTGAACATTGTTTCATGGGGTGTCGCTTGGAATAAGTATTCTATTGTGAAGATTAAAGACGATGAACTGCTTTCTAGAAGTATTATTTTAAAATACCACTTGTGGATTTTTGTTCTTTTGTAAGTGGTAATTAGGGTGAAGCACTTTTTATGCGGGTTTCGGGGTTTATATCCTTGACTTGAAGCAAAATGAGCATCATGTTATCAACCGAGATAGAAGTGAATCATGGTCTCTTTCATGTATTAAATGACTGGTCTGTTGCCCAAAGTAATGGTCAACTGATTTGGACTATATCTTTGGGTCCTTCTCATATCACTATCCTGCTTTGTATAAGCTATCACGTCTCACCTGAGAGTATAAAGCATTATCAATTTGTTATTTCAAAAGTGGTCTTTGCACCCTTCTTTTCTTCTTGGCCATGTCTTACCATTTGTACTTTGTGTCAAGGCCAGATTCACATATGCTCTACATTTGTACCAGTATTAATGTTTTCTTACCTGCAGACACTATGATGAAGTTTGCATCCTTCGAGACTATTGTGGAGATGATCTACAAACATGCTATCCCCACACCTAAAAACGAATGCAGCAAGCCGCTCCAGCTTGGTGTGAGTTTCGGTGGTGGATACGTTGCTGGTGTATTATGTGCCATTGTCTCACATCCAGCTGACAACCTCGTCTCTTTCCTCAACAACGCCAAGGGTGCTACTGTTGGTGATGTAAGTGATCACTCGAGTACTTAACAAAACATCTATGCTGCCATTTTTGTGTGTTATGTGTTTCACTCCCTTATTATCTTGCTTGTTTTCGTTTCCAAAGGCTGTGAAGAAGCTAGGGGTGTGGGGTCTATTCACTCGTGGACTTCCCCTTCGTATTGTCATGATCGGAACTCTTACCGGAGCCCAGTGGGGTATCTATGACGCTTTCAAAGTTTTCGTTGGCCTGTAAGTACACTTACATCGCTGTTATATTATCACCCAACTCCCCACATTTGTTGTCTTACCTTAAATTTTCGAAAAACTTTCAGGCCAACAACCGGTGGAGCTGCTCCTGCACCCGAACCCGCTAAGTAGAGCAATTTGCCGAATTATATCGAAAATCGAACTTCGAGATGGACCTTCTCCAAAGGGGCAATAAATGTAGAAGCAGATGTTTTGCTAGCCATTAACAGATGGAGTATTCTTTCCGGTTTCTTGAACTTTCAACGTCGTTTTTTGTTTTTTAAATGCTTTTGGCTGATTTGATTTTGAAGCGTCGAGTACTTCGCATATTCGCAAACTTGTAGAGACTAGATTCCGCAATAGGATTATGAAATGTGCCTCCATACAAAAATTTAAATAATGGGCAAATGTATGGGGGTTCAAACTTAGCCACTTTTTCCCTGAGCTGTGTATGAGAAGATCAATTATTTCCTCATATCATTGAGAATACAAGTTTTTCATTGTTTCATTTTGTCCCTTTTGTTATCTCTTTACAGCAGTCTTGTATCAAGCAGCTGGTGCCTAATTATTGATTGTTTCAAAATTGAATTTTCTGAGTTGGTTGGGTCCAAATTGAATCACCAAAGTTCTATAGTATATTATAGTTAGAGTATTCTTCTAGATTTTAATGTAGTTATTTGGTTTGACTTATGAATCATTGACTTATATCTATTCATAGTTAGGTGGTTGTTTAATTGATGTTTTATAGTCAAAGTTGTACTTTTTTTGTTGTGACGTATTTTACCATAGGCTTGATTCTAATTTATTTTAGAAAAAATCGGTCCAAATTGAATCATTGACAGCCTAGAGTTTTTTGAATTTTGAGTAAGAAAAAGGTGTTTAGGGAGAGAGAGAGAGAGACCAACACTTTGTATTCGTATTCATATTCAATGTCTTATTTTTATTTTTCTTTGATTTTTAAAATATGTTGCTGTCAATTTCAATTTTGTATAATTATATAATTATTAACAAGGATTCATTTCATTCAATTAGAATATATAATTATTTTTTAAGTATATTTAATTTCACTTTTAGTTTTTCATAATTCATTTCAAAGTTGATGAATCCAAAGTTAGGGCATACAATTTATCAAAAATTTATATTTTTGAAATAAAAGTATAATATTGTTTATAATATTATAATAAAAAATTATTAATAGATATTTCTAATATACTAAATATAATAATGAGATACAACCAAGGGAAGCAAAGGTAATTAGAGAGAGATTAGGATGTATAATTAAGGATAATTGTAGTTCATTCAACAAAAGACAGCAAAATGATAAAAAGATTAGGCCTCCCTTTTTGTGGCCTCGAAACACCATAGCACTTGACATGAAGCCCAAACACTATGACCATCTTCTATGCTTAGTACTTTATTTTAGCTATTTTATATATATATATATATATAACATAATATATATGTGCACACACCATTACTTACCCATCTCCACAGTTTCTTCCCAAAACACACCCATCTCAAACCTACTCGAACTCGAAGTCTTCTGGGTTGTAGTCCTCGATGCCTTCAAACGACGAGTCCGATCCAAGGCTCGGTAAGTCGATCGACTCCCCGATGTATTCGAGGGGCGCGTCGTCCAAGAATTCGTTGTACGCATACACGAGCTCATCTACGTCTAGAGGAGGGAGCTCGGGGAGTTCTAGCTCGGGCGCTGCTGCTTCGACTTTCGCCACGTTGTTGAATATCCTCGGTGTGAGATCCTGTCCCTTTTTTCTTGCTTCAATGACCTAATAATATCAGAAGATGATAATAGTGAAAAACATAAACAAGAATCATCAAACATATCTCTTATATATATATATATATAGATCTATAGCCAAATCAATCTCTCGTTACATATTTTCCATCTTCGATGTTTTGGTAGACGAGAATGAAGTCATCGGTCACCAAGCCGTGAGTGTAGACAAATTCACCTATAAGGAAATGTGACACCACATTACTTTGATTCAAGAAGAAACAAACTTTGAAGGAAACATATATCGTAACTCCTCGAAGAAGATCTTTTACCGGTATACTCGAGCACGTACATCCGGCTGCTGTTGTTAGGCCAGAATCTGTATTCGAAGAATGAGACATGAGAGGGCAAATTTGGCATTTTAAGTTACCTAGACGACGACACGTTTTAGTTCATCAAAGGAATTCGAGACTTGTGATTATGCACATAGAGAATGTTATAGGTACGTATGTCGGATGGGAAAATACACGTGAAATCCTCTTAAAACGACAAGTGAATGCAACGTTGTCTTCGATTCTAACCTGTACTTGAACCACCATTCATGAATTCCATCCATGTCGAGCATGCTTATCGGGATTCCTTCCTTGGCTTCGAGGACAGGAAGATGAACCTCAGCTTCTTTCTGAAATCAGTCATCACAATTAGTTCATTAAATGTCGAATAACGCAACGAGCAAGATTGTAGCTGCAGACCTTAGGAAGAATCATTCGTCGCAGGACGCCAACGTCGCTGTTCCTCAGCTGCTTCTTGAAAAGATACACGAGTTTCGAGAGATCAATTTCCTGAAAACATTACAAGATAATCAAACTGTGAGGATGATCTAAAAGTTGAAATCTTAGGCTAGCAAATATGCAATAGTTTGATGCATTTAATTTGTTATTCCATTTATAAAGCCAACTTAATGTTGGGCCTAAATGGGCCTATATTATAAAATCATGGCCCAATTCAACCAAAAATAATCCGGACCATTCGACGGCTCTACCGCAAGCATTCACTAGATTTAGTGACACACAAATATAGGTAAGCTTTAACTAACGCATAAACAATAGTTAGATCTAATGCATACAAACAATATGGTAAAGTATTTAATTACTAGATTTAATCACATGTATATATACGTAACTTTCAACTAATGTACAAGTGCACGTTCGATATGTTGACGTGTCATGTTTGAATCAAGACGAACGGATATGTATGGAGACTTGGTGAACGATATGTATAATGCACGTACAAGTTATGAATTAAATTAACACTATACATGTCAAAATAGATTTTTTCATAATTTCAAGGAATATTTTTATTCAAAGGTATTCTTATCTTATATCAAGTTAAATAAGATCTAAATATTTATTCCTAATATTAATATAATAAGTATATCAAATTAGAGAGAATACAAACTAGTGACGTATATAGGTTAACTTTTAATTAATGTACACGCATACGTCTGATCTATCGACATGTCATCAAGGCCGAGAAATATGCAAACTTCAACTAGATTTAGGGATGCATATATGTTTTCTTTTAATTGTTGTACAAGTATACGTTAAATCTGTTGATGTTTCATGCAAAAACAACAAGGCCGACAAATCCACAATCATTGACTAGATCTAATGACGCACATATGGACAACTTAAACTAGAGTACAAGCATACGTTAGATGTGTTGACGCGTGGTGCACACAAGGCCGACCCAATCCACAAGCATTTACTAGATCTAGTGACGTATATATAAATAACTTTTATCGTATGTAAATGCATATGTTAGATATGCTGACGTGCGATAAACAAACAACAAAATGTTGACAAATCCTCAAACGTTTACTAGATCTAGTGACGTATATATAGGTAACTTTTAACTAATGTACAAGCATACGTTAGATATCTTGTTTTTTCACGCACGTACATCAGACCTACAAAGTTGCACACTTTTCAACTAGATTTGTTGACGTGACATGCACAGATATCAAGGCCGCTATACTGCAACTTTTACTAGATTTCAGGAATGTATATACATGTTACAATTTAATCATTGGACAAGTTCACGTTATATCTGTTGACGTGTCACGTACAAACTAGAACAAGGCCGACAAATCTGCAAGCATTGACTAGACTTAGTGACGCAAATAATAGGTTAATAGCCGCCGTAACATGAATCCAAAATATGAGACGCATAACAACTCCAACGGTCATTCGTTATTAACCACCACGTAACAGAAAACCGTTATAGTAAAAATTAAATCACCCGATGCAGTAAATAATATGCTTACACACATACACACACAATTGAGCATACGATTAAAATCACACACTATATTAACAATCAAGTTTCTACTCAAGCTAATCAATATCTAAAACATTAACTCTTCATGCTTCAATGAACTCTTATAACTAGATTAATCTAGACTACACAAAGCTGAAACACCTATCATGGACCCTATACATTGTTACTATATTCATAGATTAATTAATATACATATAAAAATAAATCAAATTAACACCCTCGACACAGACAAATAAACACAGTAATTTCATTATTCTACTTAACCAAATAATATAGTACTACAAATTAGTACAAATAATCTTGTGATTGCAAACTAATGAAGCAATTAAGCTTAGTTCTTCACTAGCTGGCCATTTGTTTTTATCTACCTGCATTTAATTAAATGACTCAGCTTCCATAATCAAACATGTTTCTATCCAAATCCAGGCATCTCAATCCGTTTAATTTACACACTTCTATTCACATGAAAAGCAAAACGTGACATCGATGCAAATTTTTAATTTGAAAATTGAAATCACACACACACACACACATACATGTATTAGCCGTAATTTTAAATTTCAAAATCAAGAAAATTTTATTCCATAATTTATAAAAATTGTGCAGTTACGAATAATTCAGCCATAAATAAAGGAGGAAGAGTCCAGCCTTCACCGTCTAGTGTAGAGACAAAGTGTAAAAGTGGTTAGCTAACAGACAAAAACATTTACAAATATCTGTGTTCACAACTAACAAAGTTCCAAAAAAATTTAACCCATAATGACTTGTAACTTGGAAAAATTTTAAATTACATACAATTAATTTAATCCAATTTTTATCCCGAAAATCCAATTTGAAGGATAATTTTTTGCAGATCAAATGAAAATTCTTGGCTGGATTGGATGTATAAATAATCGCCAATTAGTAGTATTTTTTTTTAATTCCAACACTTCCTTAAAAATAAAAATTGGTCTCAAAATTGCTGTATAAAATCGGTAAAAATTAATATTAAATGGAAGAAATAATAGGTCCACGTTGGTATAATTGTTTAAATCGTTATGGTTTTTCATTTCCTGTTATGGATAAATTCAGTTAGTACATACGATGAGGTAAGTAAAAAATCATTCCCAAACTACAAAAAAAAAAGAAAAAAAAAAAGAGGGAAAAAGGCAAGGAAACTCACACGTGCGACGGGGAGCGGAGGCACGTGCGCGCCGGGCAGCGCGAGGCCCTCGAGGCTCGCGCGGCGGGCCCGAGGCATTCTGGGCCCGCGCTGCACGTTGAAGCCCGGCCCGGCGAGGAGGTCGGGCGGCGGCGGCTGGTGGCGGCCGCGGCGGCCCCTTGCGGCGGCGGCATTGTCGCCGGCGCCGCTCATTAGTCCCTTTCCGTTTCCGGCAATGAATGTGGGGTGGTTTCTTTCCATGATCTCTCTTGAAAATTAAGGAAAAAAAGGGAAAAAAAGGGAGTTTTGAAGAGAGAGAGAGAGAGAGAGAGAGAGGGGAGAGATGGGATAGGGGAGAAAGGGAGGTGGGTTCTTATAATAAAATGGGGAGTGATGGTTAGTGAGATTAAATGTTCTAAATTTAGCAAGGATAGTGTGAGCAACGGCGACACTTGTGCAATCTTCATTCATGCTATTGCTCTGTTGTTTTTTTGGGTAAAAAAAAAAATTTGTGGGAGTGAGAGTAAATTAAATAAAAACGACCCTCACTTTGGTTGAGTTAAATAAAACTTCATATAATCACATTATACATTGCATTACATGCATTGAAGAAAGAGAGGGGGAGTGAAAGAATTGGTAAAAGAAATTAAAAGAGATGGGAATTTGGTTATGGGGAGAGAGGGTGACGAATGAAAATGGTGGAGAAAATGAGGTGGTGGAAGAGGAGGAGGTCCATGTGTTGATAAAGCTCTGAGGCTTTTTTTTTTTTTCTGCCAGCTGAAATCAATGGCGTTTCTCTCTCTCTCTCTCTCTCTCTCGCATTGTGTTTTGTTGAAAAGAAAAGAAAGAAAAAATGAACTCTCTCTCTATGAAAATACACTCAAATATGCCATCGTCATCACACTAATTATTCTCAGACCTCTCTCTCTCTCCCTCTCTCTCTCTCTCTCTCTCTCTCTCCCAATCTCTCTCTCAATCTCTCTCCCAATCTCTCTCCCAATCTCTCTCCCAATCTCTCTCTCTCTATATCTATTTATCTCTCTCTCACTCTCTCTCTCAATTTCATCCCTCAATCTCTCTCTCTCTCTCTCTCCCAATCTCTCTCTCTCTCAATCTCTCTCTCTCTATATATATATATCTATCTATCTCTCTCCCACCCTCTCTCCCAATCTCTCTCTCTCTCTCCAAATCTCCCTCTCAATCTGTCTCTCAAAATCTCTCTGGCGGTGGGGAGAGAGAGAGGGAGAGAGGGAGAAATGGTGGTTTTAGAAGGCGGAAAAAAGAAACCGGGGTGAGGAGGGGCATGCAGCACCGTGAGCTGTGTGCTTGCCACGTCAGCGCGACAAATGAAGCGGTGGGGTCAACTCTCTCTCTCACATCAATAAAATAAAATAAAATAAAATAAAATAAAATAAAATAAAATAAAATGGTTTATTTTTATGTATGTCTATATTTTATGATGATTGTTGTTGGGCTTTTCAGTTGAGTTTAGTGGAGTGGAGTGACGAAGTAGCCGAGGACGATTCTTTCATTTCATAGATTCTACGAATGTGTATAACACAACACAAATTTAGTATATGTGTGTTTTATTTTATTTTATTTTATTTTTAGATTTATAGTGTCATAGTCAAAATAGTGATGTAGTGCTCGTGCCATCGGAGAGGCAACCTCTGTTTCTTTTCATGTGAATAAATATAAATAAATAATATGCCTCATTATTCGAGAGTTTATATATAAAATGTGCCATATTCATTTCAACTTCTTTATTCTAATATTATTATGATTATTATACTTTTCCCATCCAAAATATACATGTTTTAGCATTTTAAGAACTCAATCCCCCCTTTTTCTTTTCACTTTCTAATTAATGATATCTTTACAATGGATCAAATGAAAAATTGTTGGTTATATGTTTTAAAATTAAGTATTTTAAAAGGAAAAGAGAAAATAGAAGTTATTAATGTATTGGGAAATGACAAAATTAATAAGGAATGAGAAATTCTTGATCTTGGACAAAAAGAACATCTTTTATTATGAATAAATATCAAAAAAGCTAAAACATCTTACATTTTGGATAAGAGTTAGTACAATTTTATTTTTTTCACACTCACTACCTAGCTAGTAATTAATTAGCTAGTGCCTAGATTTGCCGATTTTGGTGGTTCATACACTCAAATTTATCCACAACAAGCTTAAATAATAGTAGTAATAATTATTACTATTATATATGTGGAGTTATATGTTTAT
Organism: Salvia sclarea; assembly: GCA_036873715.1. Classification (NCBI taxonomy): domain Eukaryota; kingdom Viridiplantae; phylum Streptophyta; class Magnoliopsida; order Lamiales; family Lamiaceae; genus Salvia; species Salvia sclarea. Next base: position 237 of record JAYJMF010375505.1, on the reverse strand, counting down.
ATATGTGTGTGTATATAATGGTTTTGATTAATTATACTTTTGTACATACTGCAATACCATTCATGTTTTACATCTTCACTTCAATCTGTTGGCACAACGTGGCGTCATTGCTGATTGAAGAATAAGTGCCAATCTTGCTCACCTTTTTGTTTTTTTTCGCTTTTATCATTAACTTTTTCCAAGTTTACATGTTAGAATTTTACTTTTCTCGTTCACTTTGAGATTATATATATATAT
>JAYJMF010374766.1:0-26635 GCA_036873715.1 Salvia sclarea | reverse complement strand
TGCATATTCGACATGGGACGCTTTGTAGTATTTGGAGAAGAAGAAAAGAATTGTGGGCTTGTAGGGCTTGTAAATGTTAAATTATGGGCTTATATATGTGGGTTGTAATTGGAGTTATATTAAGGTATTAAATAAGGAAAATATGATGTGTCAATGTAGGAGGGAATGGGAGGATGATTTGGAGGGCTTGGCCCCAAATCCTATAATATAGAAGATGACACATAAATTTGTTAGGAATTTGCTCGACACATAAACAACTCAATTTGTTCAAATACATATATGACACTATACGATAATGACAGTCAAAATCTAATAAACAATCAAAAGGCACGAGTGAGTAAATTCAAAGTCTCGTGCACAAAATTCAAACCAAAAATTGGGAAGTGATGACAAACAACTTTGCTCCTTCAAGAATTAATACTAGAAATGATAAACTTCTCTTTAAATTATAATTGACGAAATTGCATAAACTCGCAAGATATCACTATGGACTGTAGAGATTTGAGAACTATAGTCCCTACCCAAATGACCACTGTGATAGGTGTGATGACCAGCGTCGACGGACCAGAACAATGGCTAAACTATGAACACTAAAAATAAAATAATTACGAGAACCGACATGTGTGGCCCTGGCCCGACACTGACTGGAAAAATTTACAATGAGCTCTGCCTAGTTAGACCTTGGAATACCCACGCTTGCGGTTGCGCCTAAGCTTCCGCATCGGGCTTGGCGGGAACGGATCGACCCACCTCTTGTCCTCCTTCACCGCTCGTTCCCATCTATCCTTGAATTTTTGAAGCTCTATTGTTGATTGCCTCCTAATCTGCATTAGAACAGTCCAACCAAGAGCATTAGAACAAAAGTGTATTCTGCTGAACTAAACTATGCCACAAGATTGCTTGTGCAGTTGCTAAGGATGGGGACAAAAAGGCAGATTTGATGTCTCACCTCTGATCTAACATCAACGGGATGCCTCTGTAGACAGACGGAGAGAAGCAAGATCAGTATTTGGCAAATTTTAGAGAAACTACTCAGACAGAAGAAATGAGCTCAAGTGGGAAAGTTATACCTTAACTGTCTCTTCACGATTCTTGACCTGCATAAATTTAAAACTATGATCAACTGAACTTAAAGGGGCATAAAGCTCAGGATGCCAGTTAGTTTAACATCAATATAACTGAGTTTGGCTTCACTATGCCGATTACATGATTGCTACATGATTATCAAACTCGATTGTATTAAGGTAAATATGTGCGATGAGTAGATTCACATAAGAGAGAATAAATAGAGCACGATAGAGAAGCAGCTATTGACTAGAAGGAAGTAATACAATATTCGATCAAGTACATATTGAGAGACCGTATTGAGGTTACGAACTCTTCTCAATAGCGTGAAGTTTAGTAGATCACCTTTTTCGCAGACTGCCCGCCCAGTGTTTGTATACTCTGATGAACTATGTACTCACTATCAACTACTCCCACCTTTTGGGTACGATCCCCCTGTAAAGTTCCAAATATATAAAGATAATGCCGATCATAAATCTACAAGTTCTATTGGCCTATAGTTGATATGAGTGACACGAGACACAATTTTTGAGTAAAAGTTCAACAAGATTCCTCCGTGGAGTGAAAGTACTCCATAACTAATCATGGATAAAACCACATACATAGAAACCAAACATCTGGCATCTCATAGCAGTCGTACCTGTGCACAATAGCCAAGTTTCATATCCATTCCCCATCCATGAACAAGGTCATTCTGACAATCAAAAGAAAAGTGTAAGATATACAGCGCTGAGACTGAAATACGACATTTTATGTTAATGTTGATAACATAATAATGAGCATAGATTCAATTTGATACTTTAGGCCAAATGTATAACAGCTAATTTAATGCAGAATGTTCAAAATTCTGTAGCTATCTATACACAATGCAGATGTTTTCATTAAGTGAAACATAGTGGACAACCATCAATAGGTAAAAAAACACGTAAATTCACTCAAACTTGGATCCAGAGGTAAAAGAGAACAGAACAAAGTTTCACAAAAATGACATGTTTTCCATATAGCAACTGCATTCAATACTAATTTATTTAGAACTATTGGCAAACCTCAATACAGATTCAGGCATCGTGACTAAAAATGTTCTAAGGAAAGATGTTGATGAAAATGTTATGCATGATTTGCTCATGATTATTAATTCTTAAGCAAAGCACAAGAAATCAATTTGAGGTAAACACCAAAGATTACCTGTATCAAATGCCAGGCACAATGCCAAGCTGATCTTGAAAATACAGGAGCCATTCCTTCTACAAATCTGCAAAATGATTGTGAGATCAACATATGCTTATGCCTTCAGAAAAAGAAAGAGGTGTCATATTCCCTGTGTGCTCTACTAAATTGCTGAGAACTTTGATTTAGATACCCATGTAGAAAGAGGAAAGGATGGAAGAAAGATACAAGTTTACAGCAAGCAAAAATGTTATGAAGGAAAAAGAAAGAGAGCTGAAATATTAAGAATACTTGTTAACCATGAAGCATGCTTCATTATACTGAATACAGAGAGTACACGATGAGGTGATTTTCAGAAGATAATAACCTACCCTGTGCATGGCGGCCCCTCACTATCATCTAAACACTTCGTGCTACCTCTGGCATCATATACTCTTCTGCTTAAAAAGAATATATAAGAACCAATAACACCACATAAAGATTTTAAGAAGTTAGACCAAGCAGGTTTTGGACATACTTGTGAAATATTTTCATTCTATTTCTTATTGTGATCCTGTGATGTATGCCAGTAGAATTTGGATCCAAAGCTGGCTGTGATATTTCGAGTCCTTCTGATTTTATAATTTGCAAATACCTGAGCAAGGGGAAGTTAGAAACAGGTGAGCGGAATCTAGAGAGAATTGAGCCTTCAGCAAAGATTGATTAAACACATCATACTTAATCATGAGATAGTACAACAGACGAATCGGAGATGAAGTTAGCAGATTAAGAAGATAAATATTTGGATGGAAAAGTAGAAGGTAGATCCCCAAATAAATACATATTCACATGTTGCATGAACTATCTACCTAGTTGAAGCAAGTATTTTTCCATACTCCTAAATTGTAACTGGAATTTCTACTAAGAACAATATATAGGCCCAAAGAAACGAATAAGTCTTAAAGAATATTCCAGAATAAAAGGATGCGAAAAGAAACTCGTGCAATTGCCAATAGATGGAATATTATATATCTCAATGCAATTGTACCTTCCAGGATGGAAGTTTTTTACACCCAAATCTTCATCCCAAAGGAATATGTAGTCGTAGATAGACACAACAGCAGGATGTAAGAAGCGCTTTGCAAACCACCTGAACATGAAAACACAGTTTATCAAAATATCATATTGGATCAAAATCTCATATTGTTGAAACAGCATCAGTGTCAAACAGATTAATGAGTTGAAACATTTAACTCTTGGTTCTACATATGACAGTCTTTGGAAACTTGTCAGAAAGATAAGATACTTAATATTGAGAACCCCAGTAATAACATGTGTTTGAACTTGTAAAAAAATTATAAGTTTTACCATTTTGTTTGATTGTGAGCTACTATATGTACAGCTTCCCTACTCCATTCCAGGTCTGACCACCCATCCACGTTTCCATCATAGTGGAACAGAACAATAGTAAAATTCTCTGGACGAAACTGAATCCAGAAAAATTAGGTGACTAGCAAACATAGTTCATCTCTTAATTGATCAGAAACTTTCAGCATTTCAATATAAAGACTTCTGTACCTTTTCAACAATAGTGCAGACATTCTTCTTTTGTTTAATTCCAACAGGCATTGCTAGCAAATTGTTAGATTCCCTTGCACTCCCCTGAAATTTCAGAAAATTGCTCATCAGAAAGAGGTCCATGCAAGAGATGTTATATAATTGTCATCAACAATCAGTCTTTCAAACTTTTAATTTGTAATCAATGAGATAAGTGAGCGATACCATAAATTTAATATACCTGTGATTTACGACTACTTGTTGTCCATAAAGGCTTTAACTCCAGGTCTGACCTTGCTTCAATGATACCACGAGGCAGACTATTCAATCTTGTTGTATCTACCGGTGTCTCCTGGATAAAAATATCAATAGAACCTCAACAGCAGAAAGAAAAAAAGATAGAGAAACTGGACAAAGTAAATAAAGGAACAAATGTATATTATTATTACACAAATGACATTGAGATTGTTAGAATAATAAAACATGCATGTACCTTTAATGTGTAGAAAGGTTCAAATTTTGATTCCATCTGATAGAAAGGGAAAGAAAAGGTATAATGTATCTTATCACAGTAGAATAAAGAAACCAGGTTTGTCAAGAAAACAACCAAAGTACTTCAGCAAACTTTGTATGGACTTACCTCTGTCTGTTGGTACTGATAATTTGTGGTCCTGTATATGACGAATAACATAACTGTACAGACAACTCCCATAAACGGCAGCTGATTCATCTTTGCCCCACATAATCCCTGCAGTTTCACTTACAGGTTAAGCATTCTAAACATCCATCTAATTTGTCTGTGCCAGAATCGGAACCAAAAAAAAAAAGCAACCTTGACAAACCACTTACCCCATCAAATAAGAAATGTCTTTTCTTGATTAGCCACCTCCATGATGTTGATCCTCTCATATGCTTTTTCAATCTCTGATAAGAAAGCTACGATAGATGCAAGTACATTGATGTTAATACTAAGATGCATAAAAGTAAAAATAAAATCACAAAGTCACTGAACTATAGCTGATGTGTCGTGTATACTGAAAGTGCAATTATAACAGTCCTTATCTACATCTTGAACATATTCATCAACACTAATTTCGAAATCCTCATCAGAAACCATATTGGTGCTCAAACTGAGTGATAATATCTGAATTATACACAAAACAGGGCCCAGTTACAAAATATCAGCATCACATGCAGTATTAGCAGAGGATATATCTGGCCTGGTCATTAATTGTCAACTTATTGACATCATGGTGCCTTAACTAAGGAAAATTTATAACTTCTGCATTCATGCCTCCTACACTACATTTCAGAAATCCAATTCAAAAGTTAAAGAAGTGATCCTACACATGCAGATGGCATGAGATACTCATGCTGCACATATTTTGCACGGTTGCACCAGTGCTCACATGGATTAAGGATGCAAAGAAACACTTCCTGATGTCACATAGGTCTGCAAAATATTCAGTTCAACGCAATTCTTTAATTTTTCTTTTATCATTTCGTTATCAGTGAAATCTTGGACTAGAGCGACAACACAAGGAGCTAGTTCAACTTGAACTCAACAGTGAGAATAGGGCTTAGAAACAGAATTTGAACCTCTATTCAACAATTTCGTACAAATGATAAATACTTAATTCGGGATTGAAATTAATTTGGAAACAATATAAATCAAATCACAAAACAAACAGCTCGCACACACACATACACATGATTATGAAAACCAAACTTCCACCATCATCCGCAACAATTTCAAATTCATGGAATATGGTTAATAATTCCAGTTTACTTTCTCGATGCGAATGAAGAATAAGGCCACTGAGACCAAACTGAGGCATCACGCTCCACGGTCACTCCAAAATCACAAAGAAAAAATCGCACACTTCATATTTCTCCAAACAGCATTCAAGAATCACCAATAGGTCGAGCCGTCCTTCAATCCACAACTCAATCCGATACAACGAAAGAAAACAGAAGAAAGAAAATAAAATGAAAAAAAAACGACGAATTCAATTATCAAGAAGACAACAGACGCACACTGACTGACTCACCTTCAAGCCACCGATTCGATAAATCCGAGGCTCAAGACACCGATAGATGCTCGAATTCCCAGCTGAAATGACCTCTGGTATTGGCTTCACCGCTTCGTTCTTAACGCTTGCACTTCAAACACATGACGTAATCGTAAGGGATAGATTCGGAGGGAAAAAGTAATGGATACAAAATTAAGTGTATGTATACGTATGCACAAACGCGTGTTTTGTCTGCGTTTAGAGAGAGAGAGAGAGAGAGAGAGAGAGAGATGAGTTGACACAGAGAGAGAGGGGAGAAGGAAGAAGAAGAACACACGTACAAAGCGGCGAAATTAGTCTTCAAATTAAAAATAAACACTTTAATTCGTTGGATTGCACTCGTCACCAATATTTATACCCCAACTCTTTTCTATTTAATTACCAACTCCAATAGTACAGCATACTGGAGTACTATTTATTTTTCTAAGCTATTAAATTAAATTAATTACACCATTTAATTAGTGCTGTTATCAATTCTTTATCATGAGGTGTATAATAAATGTGTCTGTGGTTTCCAAATAAATTATGTATAAGTGTATTAAAACTATTCTTGCTTCAAGTTTTATTGTACTATCACACCTCTCCTTTTATTGGGGGACCGTCACTCAAGTTAATTTGTTAATGAAAATTATATCCCTTTTCCAAAGGTTGAAAAATGGAAGGGGAGGGAAAATCATTGTAAAACCTCAGAGAGACGAGAACAAGTAGTATGAATTCAATAAAACAAAAATAGAGAGTTCGAAGATTTTTGAATTAGGATTTGGAAGTATTGAATTCAAAATTATATGGGAAAATTGAAAATGATAAATAGGAGAGAAATCATGATAAAAGTGCGATCGGATAGCAATGTAGGAGTAAATCCTCACGTGCAAAAAGACAAACATAGATTAGGACAACTTAAGATTGTTGACTTGTGTTGTATTTGTTGTCTAAATGGATGACCTACATAAATTGGCTCTATTTAACTCACAATTTTCACCCTATATATCAAAGAAGTTTATGTTACACTGTTTAATCGTGGATTCAAAATCAACCATAAACATAATTGTTTGTTTTAAATGAATCATACAATATAACTTATAAGGCACAATATCACATTATTGATAGATATGGTATAATACTAATGACGAATCTGAATATGGAGATCGCCAGAAATGTTATTATCCCTAATTTAACATAGAGATATGGCAAACTTAATAAAATTTGGTATTTACATTATCTCTTTTTCCGTTTAATTGATACTAGTGATACTACAATAGTTATTTGAGAGTGTGTCAACATTCATATGCATAAACACTCAAATTACAAGGAGTAAACAAAGTATGAGAATTACAGGTACCAAAAAATATAGGTACCATTGGAAAGATGTGTTTGTGAACTTTCTAACTATAACTTCAATTCGATGATAGAATTTTGGATTATAAAATTTTTCAATAAATAAATTGATGGTTGCTTGCCGTTAAATTGTGTAATTGCCCTACTAGTGTGAGAGTTTATTTTTTGTACCAAAATATAGGGGACACTATGAATGATGTAAACGGTTGGAGTGTTTATGAATCTTTATATCTTGAAAAGGAAAAGGTATATTAATTGTTGTTCAATCTATGTTGCAGTGTTAATTACGCAAACACAGAATATTAATAAAACAGGTAGAATTAATCTTCCCTGTGTGAGTTGTCCTTCATAGATACTTATCTGACCAAATCTATTGGTCTGTCTATTTTCAGGTGATTTTATATCATATTGATAATGTTTTTTATTATCTTAACATAAATACACGATTTGTTTGATGGAATATTATTGATATTCTTCTCAAGTGTAAGTAAATTTCACTTAGACGAAGTGATTAGTCATTCATGAATTCATTAGTGTCAATCCCAAATTAATTTTGGATGTGTATAAGAAATGAAAAATGTATGATAGCTAGTTTACGTAAACATAAAATTGGCATTAATTATAAGCATTCAGCACGAATTCAATCACTAGATTGTCCCTTTTATGTATTTTGTTATTTCTGATGGGCGAATAGTAGTTATAAGTTATAAAGATTAGATGATTTTAAAATAGGAAAAGATAAATCAATAAATTTTGGACGTGTTTGATATCATAAATAAGCCCAAGATATCAAATATAGATGGAGTTATCTTATTGTTTGGTATCCAAAAAAGATAATCTGCAAAGCCCGCATTAGTCAAAGGCCCACTCCTATTTAGGTCTTTTCTTTAGATAAGTAATCCAGCAAATTTGGGAGATTAGTTATCTTTTTCTAATGGGAATACAAATAAAAAATATTAATTGTTAATTTAGTAATTCTTAGGGATGATTTAATCAATTTAAAATATTAATTGGATATAAATGTAAAATCACATTATTATCCAACTAATAAATCAATGTACCAAACAGATGTATTATATTATCTAGGTTTTACAAGGTTTTATATTTTATGTACCAAACAACAAGATATGATAAATTTTTATCTTATCTTCATACCTTATCTCGACATTATATAACTCCATTTATATTTGTTATCTTGGGCTTATTTATGATATCAAACACGCCCTTAAGCTATTTTAAATTGGCATTATTATCACGAATTTAATCATATCCCTAGAAGAATAAAGCAAATTAATTGCAAGGGCTTGGCAGTAATTACAATATTTAATTGTTGGTTTTGGAGCTGTTGTCGTCAATTTGCCCCCTCAAGTACGTCGTTCTTAAAACTAATCAAATTTTCTTGGTTTCTATAAAAGTTTGAGTATTACAAAACAATGTAATAAATACCCTGGTTTTGATTTTTGAAACTAGCGCATGTAGACCTAATACCCTATGATGTTGTTCTGAATAAAAACAAATTTGTATATGTATAATATAATATAATATTTATTTATCTCCATTACAAAGCATATATAGTTATATTATACATATACAAATTTCATATTATGTGTATAATGTTATTTTAATTGTATATTGACCGTGTATTAAGTGTGACACTAGAATTAAGTACTAAAGTACATAGTCTCACTGATAAACTAATATATAAAATCAAAATATCATATTGTTGAGTAAAATACCCGATTAATGATAATAGGCTATTTTTTAGGAAGATAGAAGAGTAATAGTAATATTAGCAAATGGGCATAGAAATATAAGTTCTCTTTTTTGTGAGGAAAAAAAATAAGAAATAGAAATTTGGGGTTGTTGGGTTTGGTTATATTGGTTAGAACTATATACTACAATAATAGAGTGGGTTCGAATTAGTTCCACAAAACCAAGTAATTAATATAAGGATTGACCTATATTTTGACAAACTGAATATAGAATAAGGCGTAGAGTTGGTTTGTTCAATAATACCCGTATCCAAATAGTATTATAGTAACATGATTGATCAATTATGGAAAGGGAAGGAAAGGAAAGGAAAATCCCAGTCAATTAGCTAACATTTTTCAATCGCGCGAGGTCCAAAACTGTTCATGTATTTTTCGAGAGAAAAAGAAAACAAGAAAAGTTCACGTGTGGGTTAAAATTTAAAAATTCAAAATATCATGTAAAATTCGTGAAATTGCATGTGATGAAGTTCGTGACATGTTGCACTTTTGAGCCCAAGACAACGTAATTTAAAGCAAAAGCTTGTTATTTTTGTTAAACACCAATCACTAATATAAGGCTTTCAGCAACTTATTTCATACAGCTTCTCAAAATAGTATACATTCTATTATATAGTAAGCTTTGGCTGATTTCTAACTTGTCAAGGCAATTTTAACATGATAGATGATAGATTGATAGTATTGAAATAACTTAAATTGATACAAATAACAACTATAAAAAGTAATAAGTGTTATGGGAAGGAAAAAATCTATTCGATCATCTCTATCTTTCTCTTCGCGAGCGCGCGCGCGCGCATATATATATATATATATATATAGAGGGAGGGGATCAAATAGAAACCCTCCCCATTCTGTTAACTAGAAATCGATTTTGTCCGTTGATTTAGATTAATGGATGGTCCAGATTGATTCTTCAAATCTTCCGTACTTTCTTACTTACAAGATAATGCTTTATTTGTAGTATGCTTTATTACGTGTTAAATAATGATTTTAATATTACGATGCTTTATAACGCACAACATAATGTTTTTTGATTAACATTGTTATGATGGATCCTAATTCCTAGAACGGGGACGGTTTTTGGTAGATTCCTCCCTATATATATATATATATATATATACACACACACAAGGTGGTGATCTAGTAAAAATCATCATCATTCTAGGAACCTAGAAACCAGCATAGAGGAATACTAATAAAAGCGTTATATTATACGTTTAAAAGCATAAAAATCATTGAAAGCATTGTGTTATACGTCAAAAAGCATAGTATCACTGGTAGCATTATATTGTGTCTACGAAAGCATAACAAATTTTAAAAGTCAATCTGGACCATCCATTAATCAAGAACAATGACCTATATTGGTTCCTAGTTAACATTATGGAAAATGTTACAATTTGATCCCCTCCCTGTACGGGGATTATCTATATATTATCGAATGATTAAGATCGTGGAAAAAAATGGAATAGATCAACTTGTATGAACAGTACACATATTGAAAAGAAACTAACAAAATTCTTATTTAGTGGACTTGGTTATTTTGTGAATGGATAAGAATTTATTCCTCATGCATCTTAGGAGTTGGAAAAACTATTGTGGAACCATGTAGCTGTCCAAAATGTCAATTTTGAGCACCCATGCCATTTCTTCCACAAGTACAACTACTAATTCTTTTTAGCAAACGAAAAAGTAGCTACCACCAAAATACCTACCTTACTGTATTTAGTAAAACTACCTTCTCTTGACACAGGTCAAGAATGACTATTTTGGCCTCCAAGAATAGGAAAATTTCCCAAAGACCCTAAAGTCGCACAAGATTCTTTCATATCACTAACTAAAAGTGATCCTTAGCCATCAAGATAACATATAATAGTACTCCCTCCATCCCCCATATATAGGCCCAACTTTCCTTTTTCGTCCATCCCTGAAATATAGGCTCATCCTTCCTTTTTTTCATTTATGGTAAAAACATTATCCATTTTTATTCCTATCATTTCATTTTATTTACCTAATAATCGTACTTATTTGATAAAGTCATACTCTCTCTCATACTTTTTCAATAAAATCATAATCTATCTCCACTCAAACTACCATCATTTTCACTTTTTATTAAAACTCGTGTCACTCTTCCATGGGCCTATATATGGGGGACGGAAGGAGTATATGCAACTATTCGAGATTTAACTTTTATGTTTAAGAAGAACAATTTTATATCTAGCCTTTTAGACTTTGGAATCCACGCACTAGGGACTTGGGTCAACGACTTAATTTTCGGGCTAGATCTATAGATTATAGCCTATGGTAAACGATTTTGGGCCAATTCTATTGGATTGTAAACTTCTTTTGGATTGACTTGTTTTTCTTTTCCAAATTTTAAGCAATAACAATCGGTATGGTGTATTCGGGCAAACTTGTGAATTCTAGATTTGGTTAAAGAAAAATAATAATTAAAATTTTAATTTTGTAATTTATAATTTTAAATTTCCTTTAGTTTATAAATTGTCATCCATAATTCAAACTAATTTTAAAAAAATTAATTATCTTTTTAAAATAGTATAGATATAGAATAAAATTAATTTAGTTTGGAGCGGGCTCCACCCACCTCCACTCCGCCAGTTGTTAGTCGCTTATACAAGGATATTACTATTATCACAAAAAAAAAAAAAAAAAAAAGTTGTGCATTTACAGTGAATAAAAATTTTATTGTTCGCCTAATAGACGGTCTCTATTAATTTAAGACTCTCCATTCACAAAAAAAGTGTGATACATTGACAAACATGCATTTGAAGAAAATAGTTTATAGATGTTTAATTGAATGGGGGATCCCAAATATAAAAGGAAAAAAAATATATAAGAAGATAAAATAGAATAAAATAAGGATAAGGGATTAATTTGTGATGTGGGTTGGTCTAGGTATTTTGTATAAATAATTGAAAATTGTAAGGGTAAAATATAAGAAGATAAAGTAGGATGGTAAACTAAAATAAAATTGTTACACTTTTCACGAATGCCCAAAATAGATATTGTATTACGTTTTCCATGGATGAGGTAGTAAATATTCACATACAAATTAATCCCTGCGTGGCTTGAATTTTTCGATCCACTGGTTGGATTAGGATAATCGTTTGAACAAGTTGGTCCTGTCGTCTGGACTGTGATAGTAATTAAAATGATATAAATACATGCTTTTCTTGAATATAATAATATTATAAATACTATAGTCAACATCAATCTGTCATCAATTAATTATCATTATCAATAAAATAAAGTAAAACGTTTATTTTTTTTCCCAATTTTGTGTTACTGCAGATAGCATTCATATTTCTCCAATAAATGTGACTACTTATTCGTAACTTTTAAGCAATTACTATTTTTATTTATTCGTGTACACAATATTCTGAAAGAGTTAAAAGTATTAATTGTCGTTCATTATTACCTAAATTAATTTATTTATAGTGTTAATAGTTACAAGGTCTTGTGTTATTGTATGATCGTGAGATTTCATGAACATTAATACATCAAAATTTTCTTCTTCTTTAGAAGATACGTCCAATGGAAAGAAAAATCTAGACTTTTTTTTTTTTTTATAATTAAATTACAGAAATTTAGAGGACTCGAACCTGAGACCTTTGGCCTCAGGCATTAACCTCTTACCACTAAGCCAACACACACACACTAGATTTTTTCTCTTACCTGATTGTCATTTCAGACAACTGCTCTATGCAAATTTATAATTTCCATTTCTTTGGACGATCTATTGAGATATTATACTCTATCTGTCCATGAAATATAAGCTCATTTTGCCTTTTTCGTTCATCCTTGAAATATAGGCTCATTTTCTTTTATAGTAAAAGTATTTTACCTTTTTATCCCTAACTTTTCATCTTATCTACATAACTTTTCTAATCAATATATACCCCCCTTTTTACAAATGAGATCATTTTTCAACTCACCAATATAATCATTTCAATTTTATTAAAATCCGTGTCATTCTCTTATGGCCTATATATATCAGGGACGGAGAGACTATATATAATATATCATACTTTGTTAAGCTAATAAAATATTATCGTGCGAGAAGACTAGAAGAGTATACTATTTGTACATGTCTTATGAGTATAAATTTTTCCAATTCGCTTGGCTAAGTTACTAATTAAATCTTATTTTAGAAAAAAAAGATTGATATTCTTTTCCAACAAGTAAGTAATCTAACTTTTAAATCCTCTAAATCGATCTATCTCTCTATATACATAAAAGCTAAATCACTTCTAAAAATATTTTTCCTCCAAAATTTTATAATTTATATCTAGTATCTTTAATAATTTATTTCTCCTACATTTTTCTCATTTCTTCATTTTTCTATAGTATACAAATGTTTGAAGGTTTGAAAAGTAACATATGCATACTTAGCAGTAATTTTCTTTTTTATGATTGCATTTAATTTATAGTTGTGCACTTAATATAAAATACTTATATGTATATATTATTGTTTAACCATAATAACATTATAAAATCGAATTATAATGTCTTACAAAGAGAGAAAGAATGTAAATGACTAATGAATTTGCTAGTCGACAGATTCAATATCATTTGCTTTTACAGTTAGTATTAGGGAGTAGCTTATTTTCACGTAAAAATCATCACATTAAATAATTTTGTATCATATCCTTTACTCATACAAGCAACTCTACAAGTTATTATATTCATAAAAGTGTCATTTTTACACATCGAACTTAATAAATTGGGTACGTTAACGAATATCCTTATATTTGAGTTACACGCATATCAACAAGTAAATCTTATAAATACATTTTAGATTAATTAAATTTGAATGAAAAATATCTAGATCTTTTAAATGACTAACATAGTCATTAGGTCAAAATTTATTAACTAAGTATTGATCATTGATTTCACATGTTACAAAATGAATTCATAATTATTTGAATAACATAATTATATAGTGTAACATAATAAGCTAATATACAATATAAGAAGTTATTATCATTACTTATAATATTGATGATGCAAAATGCTTGTAACTTAAAATTTAAAATTAATTTTTGTATTAAATAATTATTTGCTGCAATTATCTAATTAGATCGGAAAATAGCTAGGAAACAACTATGTCTTATAAGAGTCATGACTGACCTACTTAAAATACAGAATTCAAATTTAATACATAATAATGCTGAGTTGTGCATTAATATTCCTTCCTGTTAGGTCGTTGTTGATTTCGCCTGTTTAAAATATTTAAGCACAATCCTAATTTACAACTCATGAATTATTCACCTATCTATAGGAATATAATTCGAAATTCCATTAATTATTAAGGTTAACCGATTTAAAAATTCATACATTCTTGCCTAATTTTGATTTTCAAATACTATATTTTATAAATTATTACAAAGTAGTACAATTTTTGTAACTGGTAGCAAAATATATATATTCAATTCGTATAAATTCGTAATGACGATGTAATTTTGATATTAATACCGAGAGAAAACGGTTATATGAATGATGTATGACGAATGCACTTAATAATTTATACTATTACGTCCCATTATTTTTTCCAATCATCGTAAAGTATTAGGTGTATGTATGATCTTACAAATTGAAAAGTGATGTTAATATTGGATTGATGATTTGTGAAACATGTCAAAAGTAAACATCGACCCATTTTTTTTGTTTTTGCAATAAACGCTAATTATTAGTCTTTTTAGGGATTAATTATTACTGTCTTTTTTAAGGTACTAATTATATTGTCAATAAAATACATTGTCGATTTTTTTAGGAAAAATAATATTTACATATTTATTGGGCCCATTGTCCATTCCCAGTGGATGAATCCTGCCCATATCAGCACGTCACTTCTATTTAATAATCGACCCCTTTTTATTATACACACACAACACACACTGATAGACACATATTTGTGTGTCTGTCCGTGTGTGTATGTATGTGTATGTATATATTCATCGTCTCTTTGAAGCTTCCTAATCTTCTGACCATGTGAGATGTGATTTGTCTTCCTCTCTATTTCTCATGTGAGAAAGCTGTTCTGGATTCCCCTCACTTCACCTTCACCTCTTTTAGAGATCTAATCTCAACCAAAAAACACGGAGAGAGAAAAAAGAATTAGAAAATTATTCTGTTGTAAGCACTTTTCTGTGTCTTGTTCTTTTTGGGGTTTTTTATTTCCGGATTTCCTGCTTTTCCGTGTTGCTTTCTTAAGTTTTTTTTAATACTAAATATTTGTACAAGTTTTCTGTGATTTATTATGTACACATTCCATGTATTAATGCTGTGGACTTTTTCTATTTAATCGTTTTAAGTTTAAAGTTTATGTGAAGCTCATTGAGTAAGCAGATCTTTGTTGAGTTGTTGTGATTGCTGTATTTGTGTCTAGGGTTTGGGATTCAGCTGCTTTTGGTTAGTTTTCTTCTATTTACTGTTGATGTAGAACTTTTACTTGTTTAGGGTTTTAATTAGCTACTTCCAGTTTAGGAGATTTACGAGAATTGGAGCGGTCTTTTTTCCAAGTAATTTAAGGAGTTGTAGCTTTTAGGCATTTGCTTCCATTTTAGTCTTCTGAGCTTCTTGTGCAAACTGCGGTTGGCTTTCTCAGTAAAATCATTTGGATTTAGAGATTATACATACTGAAGATTGTGGATGATGGATAAGGATAAGTCTCACCATGGGAACATACTTCCGCCGTCGGGGAGGTACTCTGTTTTCTCACCACCAGGGAGTAGTTATAATGCGAAGCCAGAGCAAACTGGTTTGTCGAGTTTGCCTCCATTAGGGCCGGGCGGTTCATCGGAACAGGGTCATTTCGGTCATGGTATGCAATCAGATTCCAGGCAATTTAGTCATGATATAAGCCGCATGCCGGACAATCCGCCTAAGAATATGGGTCATCGACGTGCTCACTCTGAGATTCTTACCCTTCCGGATGATATTAGCTTTGATAGTGATTTGGGCGTTGTTGGTGGCTTGGATGGGCCGTCTTTTTCCGATGACACTGAGGATGACTTGCTCTCGATGTATCTTGATATGGATAAGTTCAATTCGACGTCTGCAACTTCATCATTCCAAGTTGGTGAGTCCTCTAATGCAATGGCAGCTGAGCAAGGTCTTTCATCTGGTTCCTTGGGAGCAGGCAATCAGTCTTTAAGTGATAAACCAAGGATTAGGCATCAGCATAGCCAGTCTATGGATGGGTCGACTACTATCAAACCGGAGATGCTTATGTCTGGTTCAGAAGATCCAGCTTCTGCTGATGCTAAGAAAGCCATGTCTGCTGCTAAGCTTGCTGAGCTTGCTCTTATCGATCCAAAGCGTGCTAAGAGGTATCATTTTCAATCTAGCTGAACCATTATGTTTCCATAACTTTGTTCCATGATAGATATGAAAATATAATCAAATCTTAGTATCCGCATGTCCATGAGTTCTGTGCAATTAATACTAATTAATTTAGAATTAGGATCTGCGCTTTTTCTGTATCTGGCTCTGATTGTTTACTACCCTTGGACTTGCTTAGTCCACCATAATAGAGTTTCTAATTTAATAATATGTTTCACATTCTGGATAGTGATATAATTTTGCTGCATTGCAGTTGTTTGCCTATCTGTTTGTTCTTCAGCCTCTGTGCTGCATTGTATTGGTCCCTTGACTCTCTTTGTTAACTGCTTCTTTGCGAACATGTTCTGCTCCCTAGCTTCTGTCACAATGTTTTACAATGCCTTCATTTGATTATTGTCACTGTTTGGTTTTAGTTCAAGATAACACCAACAATAAAGCATGTGAAGAATTGTTCCAAATTCATATCCAATTAGTTGACCTGATATCCCAAATCCCAATAGCCCTTTCTTTATATCTTACTACCATTTTATAGTACAATTAGCTTATCACTTGCTATATGAATGTTCCCTGTCGTAAGAATATGCCAATATGAGGAATATTTAGCTCATTTTGTTCCCTAGCTCGTGCTGCTCCCTCGTGCTATTTTATCTCACTGCCATGTTTCATGCTTTCTTCTAACAGGATTTGGGCAAATAGGCAGTCGGCAGCTAGATCAAAGGAACGGAAGATGAGGTATATAGCTGAACTTGAAAGGAAAGTACAGACTCTGCAAACAGAAGCAACTTCCTTATCTGCACAGTTAACTCTACTGCAGGTGAATTCAACCCTCTTTTCTATATCAATTACTAATTTATGGCTGCTGGCTCCTTTTACTCTCTTGAAAGACATGAATATCATACACATCTTCCGAGGCATATACTCATTGACTGCAGCTTCACATCTAAACAATAGAGTGATTTAGATTATGTAAAATTGGAGGGCACATAAATGAAGAGTTTAACGAAGAATCTGCTGTTTTAGAAATTGGCTATGTTTTTCACCTCTTAAGATCCTGGAAATCTACTGCAGGAAGAAAATAATCTATTTGGTTGATCTAGGTATTGGTATTGCATGTTATCTGGAAATATATGTGATTTGGCTTGGCTGAAATTACAGAATTGCACAGTTTATCATTTTGGTTATTATTTTTGTAGTCCATGTAATCATGCATGTTTTTATGTTTGTTTTTTTTCTCTCTCGTATTTTCTTTTTATCGAATTGATTTCTGTAGCTAGCTTTAATCTATGAGTATTTCTATAGAATGTTAATTGTTTTCTTGCATTTTTAAGCAGAGAGATACAAATGGTCTTACAGCTGAAAATAGTGAACTCAAACTACGCTTGCAGACGATGGAACAACAAGTGCACTTACAAGATGGTAAATATATCTATGCTTCAACTGTATCTACAAGAACTTTTTTACCCTTTAGTTTCTTGCACCCTTTGTGCTATCTGGCTTTCCTCAAATAATTGAAATAAAAAGATGCAGAATGAGGCCAAGATGAAATGATCATTGGCCTAAGTTTTTATTTCAAGAGAAGCGACTGGTATCATTTGTTTGATAAGGGTCAGAGATAATTACCAATATCTGTTTAACTCAATGTGGCTAAGAAAACTTTCTGATTGCTTTCTCTAGAGAATAGAAGGTCTGTCCACGTTAGTACTACTGATGAAAAATCTGAAACTGGGGATTAGATTGATATAAAATCAAACTCTAATATGAACTGATTGATGAGGAAAAAGGAGAATTTTGGGTTCAGTTCTCCACCTTAATGATAGCAAAAAGGATTGATACTCCTAATTGTTTTTCACTAAACAATGATCATTTGCTTGTAAACTGAGTTGTATATCTGTCATCCTACACAAGAAAAGCTGATGGATATTCCCTTGCATTTTAACTTCAGCTCTGAATGACGCATTGAAAGAAGAGATTCAGCATCTCAAGGTTCTGACCGGTCAACCAATGGCCAACGGTGGAGCTATGATGAACTTCCCTGCATCCTACGGAGGAGCCAATCAGCAATATTTTTCCAACAACCATGCTATGAACACGTTGTTAACGGCTCAACAACTTCAGCAGCTCCAGCTGCATTCTCAGAAGCAGCAACAGCACCAATTTCAACAGCATCAACTCCACCAGTTTCAGCAGCAACAGATGCAGCAGCAGCAGGAGCAGCAGCTATCACAGACTGGCGATATGAAGCTTAGAAATTCTATGCAATCTTCTATGGAAAAAGATCGTGCCCCTGACTCATCATCGAAGGATTAGACATGGAAACCGGCACATGTTTTGGGGGTTGAAGGCCGTGTATCTCAGGAAATCTGGTTGTGATGTCTTAGGTCAGTTACTTTTGGTTAGTCCGGTTTAGGTAAAAATACATATTGGTTTCAGTAGGCAGTTTATTCAATCTGAGTTCTCTTGATATTTGTTTCATTATTATTCTCACCTAGAGTACGAGGTTCTTTTGCTGACTATTTAGCAGTAAAACTTCTTTACATCTCTCTCTCTGTCACTCTCTGCGTGAGTGTGTGTTCTTCACCCTCCATTCTGTGAGGGCGCAGGCATGAGCGTTGATTAGTTTGAGTGCTATAATTTGATGAGTTGATTTTGATTAGAAGAATCTCCAAGCACTTTTCATGATTAGTTGTCTAAAACATTTTTAATTTTGGGTTTGATCAAAGAAATGTATTGCATGATTTTCTTATTGAATTCTAAAGTCAATTCATAAAAATCTGATAAATAGTTCTATTTCCGCTGTAAATAATTGTAGCATATACTTCTTTAGATATTAAATAAAATATTATATATAGTACTTATCAAATTATTGTTCATATATAATATATAATGTGTAAATAAAATTAAAGTTTTACGATGATTCATATATTGATAAGTAGTACTAAGTGATAACATAAGATCATATTAGGTCGAGACACGAAAATTCCTTTGATGGTTCTACATATATATATTCCAACATACAACATGATATTTTTGTTTACTTTTAATAGATTAATATCGGGTGGTAAAATAGTACTACTACTACTACTAATAATAATACCTTTAATTAGATTTTTTTTATAGCAGGTCAAATAAATGCGTTGCTTGACCCACAATATGCCTAACTAATATTCGCCCCTCTACGCGCTGCACATGTATCACATCCTTGTGTGTCATGAAAAAGAGACGCAAAACTTGCATATAATAATATCTCATGTGCATATGTTCTCACATAAATATTACACTACTTTATATAACCAAAATGCATCGCAACACATAATGAACACGCACACGTGCTGACGTGCAACACAAAATCTCACATGGGAAACATGATGTTAGTTGTACTTGAGGTGTCCTTGTCCGCACCGTGCAACGCCCCAACCCATCTTTTTATTTATTTAAACAAATTCTACATGGAATTAATAAAATCCTAATTCTGATAAATTAATAACTAACAGTAACCGATGACACGTCATCAACTCAAAATAAACAGTTTATTATGGCATTCTATTAAACAACAGTAGACACAAAAGCTAGTTAAGGATGGATTGTACCACAAAATAAAACTGACTACATGATTGTATATCCCGGTCCTCCGCCGCCTTCCGGTACCGTCCACTCTATATTCTGTTTCGGGTCCTTTATATCACAGGCCTACAGAAAGTAGAGAACAATCGAGCTCATCAACTAAAATGGTCTACTAAAAAAATCACAAAATGATTATAGCATCAATGTTTCATAATATTTAAGAAATCTTGTGGAAGGCTTTCTTCCATTTTATCCCCATCTTTTTGGTGGTGGCAGCTTCGTGTTTAGTTGTTTCTGTAAGATTCTTGATATGTGCATTTTAAGCCGATTGCTGCATGAAAAATACGAAGTGGCAATGGCTGTACCTTGCAATGCAGACAGTTTTGAGCATTGATTTGTAGCTTTTGGTGACCATTTTCGTCTGCGGTGTACCTATAATTCGTGCAAGGATCATAAAAGAGAACTGGCGGTAAGCCGGTAATTCGATTTCTGTTATGAAGTGTACTTACTCATAAACACGAGCTGGGCAATATCTTGATTCGGGTGCAGCGTACACAGGTAAGTTTACAAGTTCAGGGATTTTCGGGTCCCTCAGGCGAAGGTGAGCTGGTTGATCATGGTCATGGTTTGTACTGCTCCTGAAAGATGATGCAAATTGAAATTGAAAAGCATATCATAGTCGGATTAGCAGAGTTCAAACATAGGTTTACTCCCTTAATATCAGAGAGAGAGAGAGAGAGAGTACCGGTACAAAGACGTTGGTACGTCAAAAGATATAATGCCATCAGGCTTTGCGTATTCAATCGGCTTCCACTTTTGTGCTTCCTGCAGATCCCACATATCGGGAGTTATGTTAGTATACACCCGCTGTCACTAAAGAATGGTATTCTGATTTATGCTTAACAGAAATGAGTTCATAATAAAATATTTCAATTAAAGCAAGACAAGTGTATTTAGACATTCTTGAGGTGCATTAGTCCCTCATAATATATTTTCATCCAAACAAGAACAGACCAACTCCCTTTCTCAATCAGTTTCACCATATAAGGAATTCACATTCTCCGGTAGTGTATTTGATTCTCATCATTCTCACGTCTCCTAGTCCATGACAACTATAACACCTTTGCTTTATAGACAAAGCATCCAAATTTAGATAATGCAATTCATAATTATTGAGTTCGTCACAAAGATCTTACATCTGTTGCCTCATGATCAGGTTTTCCATGCTTCAGTGTCCATGGAGATCTTCCCTTCATTAAATAACTGGTAAAGGCAACACAAAACAGATGGTAATCTGCCGCTGTAAATAGGAAGATAAGCCTAGAATAAAGTACAATAAAGACAATTTTGATACGATAAAGGATTAATTAATCTTACTGTTCTAAAGCACTTAGTGCCAAACCAGGATATAGACCATAATCAAATGCCTGCAATATAGTAAGAGATATTTTAGTTGGGCAACTCTGCAGTGTTGAATTTTACAAAGATAATTAAGTGTTATAGAGAATCATATTGTTTTCAAAATGAAATAATATTTTAAAAAATTATAACACTCACTGGACGATAATTCCTTGCACTGTGAAGCTCTTTCCATATCCAAGAACTTCTTAAACTGTCCCAGAAGGCTTCTAATGGAGACCCTTCACGGAGTGCACGGAATGCAGATTCCGCAGCTAGCATCCCTGATGCAGAAGAGATAGATTTAGATTGACAAATATGGTCGTGCTCTAATCTGAAATTAAATAGCATGAATTTTTCAAGTGGGAAGCTTTTCATTATCCTTGCATTTGGAGTTGTACAAAGCAACAATTTAATTAATAATATGAAGAGATTTTTGTTTTATTTCTTATAGACCAATACCTGATTTCATAGCAGTGTGGGATCCTTTTATTTTTGGTACATTTAGGAACCCAGCCGAACATCCGATGATTGCTCCACCAGGAAAAACTGGATATGGTATGGACTGCATTACAACTAACACCATATTTTATTTGGATTAGATTTAAACACACAGTGTTTTTGAAAGATTGTTATAACTGGAACAACTCTTCCTGTAATGACCATATAAAGCTGCCTACAATTAATTAAATTTCTGTATTTATTCCTCAGTTATTTGTCATTTCTTTCATTTTCAATGTCCAGTTACATTGAAAGCAAAAGAAAAATGTACTGCTTGATTCACCTGGTAGCCACCTTCGTTCAATGTTCGAGCACCATACTCAAGGGCAGTACCTCCCTCAAGCAGAGGCTGGATTGCAGGGTGATGCTTGAATTTCTGAAGAGAGGGAGATTGATCAATACTATATTCAGAACTCTCATGAAAGATCAGTAAGCATGCTTTCAGAAAATTTGTCAGTTTGTAGATGAATGCAGTGAAGCACTATCAAGAACAAAATGAACAAGCTGACCAAGAATTACCTGAAACTCTTCATAGGGATTCAAGAAAGGATTTTGATAGTTCAAGGCAACCACAAATCCAATAGCAACCTATGGAGGAGGAGAAAAATACAGAGTAACCCAAATTAAATTAAGTGTTCTAGACCATCATAACTAATACAGAACATATATCAACAATGACAACAACACTAAGACGTCATATGAAAGTACTCTGAACCAACATAACGGCCTTTTATCTTCCAAAGAATATAACTGAAAGAAAGATCAACTGCCAGGTTGCTTGGATTGAAAAAACTATAAAGTTAGTCAAATTGTAAAGGTAGAAACCAAGTATCCTGAGCCCTATTCCAATTCTCAACATCTCGAAATGCCACAATCTGATGTAAATTCTACATAAAGCTAAAATTTTCAGGGAAGAAGTAGAACTAGCATATTTTAGAAAAGGAGGGTATGACTAAAGCAAGTGGCATGCTGTAAACATGAGAAACTGACACTAAATAAACTGCCAGCAAGTGTAAGTTACTGATATATGGAAAGTTATAGATTGCTTGTCTAGGAAAACCAATGGTTAACAAAATACCTGTCTGTCTTTCATATGGTACAAGAAAGATCCCCCATAGGTCTTGGGATCCAAGGGCCAACCTATGGTATGAAGCACGGAGCCAGGGTGATGCTTGTCTTCACTAATCTCCCATACCTGACAAATAAATAATTTGAGCAACGAGGTTCATTTCATGGATATGACAGTTGCAAAATTCTTGGTTATGGCTCTTAAAATTAGAAGATGTTATAGTCTGATATTGGAGGATTACTGGTGAAAACTTCAAAAGCCAATGGTTAGACCATTCATGGACTTTTGGTACTTGGTAAAAATATATAAAAGATAAGGCTTCTGGAGCTCATTGGGACTAATATAGAAAGATGAGGTGCGTGTAAGAAGATAATAAGAAGCTTGCAACCAGAAAATAGTAGACCTTCTAATTTCCAAAGTTCAGCAGGAAAATGGAGCTCTCTCGCGTAGAATGCTGCATATATACCTCTTTAATTCCTAAAGCATATGTCTGATGTTGCCCGTGACCTTTTTCTCGCAAGTTGTATTTTTTCATCACTTTCTGCATATTTTATAGAATCTAAAAATCAATTTACAGTCCTAAAACTGAAGGGCCAGCCAAGACATTTTTGATATATTTATGGACAACAGCTGATTTAGAATTACCTCAGATAGAGATCCTCGACAGCCTTCTGCAAATAGAGTCACATTGCCTGCATCAAGCACAACAAAACGAGATGCTTAGTGCCCGAGAGACAACCTTTTCCTTGTTCATTTTGAAACGGAACAAACAGTGATACGATTTGTATGTTTATTATATTATAAGAACCAGCATCATCCCTTCTCTTCTTACCAAAAAAAGGACACCAAAAGAAAAAGTGTAACACATGTGGAATACCTTTTCTTCCAACAGGTCTCCTAGTCGTAAAAAGTCGGGGCAAAAGCATACACAACGCCATTTTAGGTTGACTAACACATTAAAACTGGGGATAATAGCAACACTTTCCATTTTGGGCACATAACTATGACTTATAAATAAGGTCTTGCATCCAGCTTAAGGGCAGTTAAATAGGGGAGGCCGTTGCAGCACTATTGCACAATATCTAATGCTATATCCCATGTGAAACAAATGCAATATTGTAACAGTCCGACTAATCCGTCATTAGGGATGCACTCTGTAACAGCCCGCCATCCCTAATGACGGATTAGTCGGGACTGTTACTAATATACACAGTATGCCATTGAGAACCCAGATATCCATATCTATGACAAGAAGAATGTGTAGAGAGAATCACTTGCCCTTTAATTCCACACCAGGCTGAAAAATGTCTTTTTTAGAGCCATCTTTAGCCACTCCCATATCATTGGTGGCAATGCCGACTACCTTATCAGTTGAGTCATATAGTATCTGAAAAGTAAGCAATACAGTGAGAGCATAAACTCACAAACATCCATTGATGATCCCCAAAACCAATAAGTACCTCACTAGCTGCAAAGCCTGGATATATCTCAACTCCTAATTCCTCAGCCTTCACACCCAGCCAACGTACCAACTGACTCAAACTGCAGAACTAGCTTCACGTTAATATAATGTGTCACAAGCAACAGTTCCTAAATGAGCTTACGAATATTGAAAATAAATTCAGTTTGATCATCATCTTCTTGATTGAAGAGCTGATGATCACTATTTTACTTGATCATTGGAGGGAACATGTTTCCATTAGATCATATTATTACTAAACAAGATCACAAGAAAAGAATGTCTAAGGGAGGCTTAAAAGGTAAAAGTACCTTATGACATAATTTCCCTTGTTATTGAATGGAGATGGTAAGGAAAAAGCACGAGTCTTAGAAAGCAGCCAAAATTTATCTGATGAAACAGGGACATAGATGGGTGCCTGCAGGTAGTGATAATAACTCTAAATAAAAGATTGCATCGAAGAAGAAACAAACTGAGTCATTACATTAAAGAACATTATTATGTAGCATCCACAAAACCAAAAGATTCCCTTTTGCTATCGTTGTCACATAATATGCTCAGTTTCTTTTATCATTATGATTGAAAGTTTTCAATTTCTGAAATGGAAAAAGAAAACTGGAGACACAAACCTCCTCTTGTTTCCAATTTGGCAGAAGCTCATCCAGTGCTCGAGGCTCGAAAACATTCCCAGATAGTATATGAGCACCTAACATTGAGAAGACAAAAAGAGAGAAGAAAAGAAAAGCAGGAGACGATTATGCTTATAATTCAATGAGAAGAAGCAGCAACAAAGACTAAACATTAAATTATTGGTAAACAGCAGCCAGCTGGTGTTGGTTTTTCTAAAAACATTGCTTCACCTTTTTATATAGCCCACATTTAATCAGACTGCTCAAAGGTTAATTTTCACAAATTTCCTCTTTGAATTTGTTATTTAAGAAGCACAAATTGCAGTAATTTTCTTCCTCTATCGTATGCTACCTCTTCACATTATAAAGAAAAATAGTTCTAACTGCAATCAACTGATCATGCCATAAAGCTTTTTGCACAATGATATCCATATTTCTTTTGAAAGAAAAGGAAGATAATTGCAATGAGCAGATGAATTTCTATTCATACCTACTTCAGCTCCCTTCTCCACAACACACACCGACAAATCAACATCATTTTCCTTGCACAATTGCTTCAATCTTATTGCAGCTGACAACCCAGCAGGTCCCGCCCCAACAATCACCACATCATAATTCAAACTCTCTCTGCTCACCGGTTCACTGCTAAAACTCCTCACTTCACCAACCAAATTCGGACTATTATCCACCAAATTTGAAGGAACTCGCAGGAACCCAGACAGCGAAAACCCAGTATAATTTCGACTAAAAGGTGCAGTCTTTGATGAATTTATGGAGTGCAACGATGAGTAGAGATTCCCCGAGCTCAACTGCGAGTGAGCAGAGGTGCCGGAGATATGGTGAAAAAGCGGGAACTGAATTCTAATTAGGGATTTGGATGATTTGGAAGAGGAAGAAATGAGCCTGAGCATGATTCAGGTAGATGTTTTAGCTTTGTTATGAACGTCAGTTTTGATTTTTGAAGGCTATTTATATGGAATTTTCCGAGAGGGAGATCAATTTTTCCCTTATGTGATACTATCATATAATGTGATACAGTCGTAGAAGAAAGTCCCTCATCTTTATTTTGGCTAGTCTAGTTGAATATGACTAACCTAAACTTCTTATCAATATCTTTTTGGTCGAGCTCGTCGCGATATATAATAATACAAGAAGATGTCTATTATATGTGACTTGCAGAGTTAGCATAATGATAATCGATAGATAGAATGATTAATGTTCGAAGTCAAAAGTTTTGGATTTGAGTTTACTGTCCACGCAGTGAGAATATAAATTTTCATTGTTAATTGGTAAAATAAAATATATCTTGACGAGTGTAAACTTTTATGATTGAATCATTGTTTATTCATGCAATTTAAAAATTTCTTATCTTCTCTATAATAGGATTTGGGGCCAAGCCCTCTAAATCATCCCCTCATTCTCCCATACATTGACACATCATATTTTTCTTATTTAACACTTTAATACAACCCCAATTACAACCCACATATATAAGCCCATAATTTCACATTTACAAGCCTACAAGCCCACAATTCTTTTCTTCTTCTCCAAATACTACAAAGCGTCCCATGTCGAATATGCAAAATAATAATAATAATAATAATAATAATAATAATAATAATAATAATAATAATTATTATTATTATTATTATTTTAATTATTATTACAATCAATTGAAATATAAAAATATTTTGTTTTTGTGACAACTGGTC
>JAYJMF010374350.1:0-26654 GCA_036873715.1 Salvia sclarea | reverse complement strand
TCATTTATAAAATTAAATAAAAATTAAAACTATTAGTTATTATTAATAATTAATCTATATTTATAATAAAACAATCATTTCATTTTTATTTCAATTTAAAAAGTTTCATTTTTTTCCTCTATTGAAGTAAATTATGGTCACCCACATTATGGCTGCATAGATTTATTCTAAATAAAAACATCACGAATCGAGCTTTGATTTCTAGGTAATTTGTAAATTGATGATGCCAATCATGTTTGACTAAGTATTAAAGATTAAAAAAAATATAAAAAACAAAAAATTCATATTAATATAACTCAAGTGTAATTGGTGCTCATATAAAGTGCTCACATAAGGTGTGTAGCATATCATTCCTCATATATTAAAAAGAAATATTTAGATAAAGAAGCCAATATCTCTTGGTCTCTAATGAAACAACAAAAACAATTATTTTATTAAATAGAAAAATATCTGCCTTCATCAATATATAGAAACTTAGTCCAATATTTCAACCAACATATATTAATATACCTAAAATGTACCTAAAGAGTAATGATAATTAAATTTGAATATGCATGCATAGGCAAGAATGACAGGTATATGATGTAGAATGGCATTAACACAAAATAAAAGGAAGCTCTTTCTTTAGTGGTAGTGTGTGCTAATAATAAATAATATAATTACATATGATATGAATGGAGAAAGAGCATTGTATTACATTACTTTTGGTAAAGATTAATTGCTTACGTAGGTAACAGTGAGATATGTAGGGGCCAGCATGTTTGAGAAATTTAGTTGAATACAATGATTCTGTTATAATACATACTATTTGTGATATGGGAATAAATGCATGGACCCATTTCTCACATGTCGCTCCACTTCAATTTTTTTCTTTTCATTTGGATAGATAGTCGTCGATTTGTTTAGACTTATCGGATAAGGAGAAATCGACTGCGGTTAATTTGTGTGGTTGCTCGTAAATCAAATAAAAAAAATGAATTGCTTCGTAATGCACCATGAATTTGAATTATAAATATATTAATTGAATTTATAAATATTTATGAAATATCGGTGACCAATTTTAGTTGTAGGGGGCCGGATTATATCGGCTATCGGCAATGAAAATGACCTATTTTGATAGGTTGTTGGAAAATAAAATGACAAGCGTCATTAAGAATGGATGGCGAAGCCCAAATTGATGTATAGGTATAAAGAAACAGAGAAAATTTTGGCACATGTCACATGCATATACTACCACATTATTTAGGCAATATTTTTATGGTCCCCCTTTTTAAGAATTTTTATATGCAAGTTGTAAGTGTGACTGATATATCATATATGTCGACAAGAATAGGTAGTTTCGCTCTTGTATCTCTGGTGGTCCGATAGGGCTGAGCAAGTGGGGATCCATTCTCGGTTTTACCAGGAATCGAACCGAAAATGTTGGTTCTTGAGTGATCAAGAATCGATTTTTCTTAGTATGGTACGGTAATAAGTCGAAAAAACCGATCAATTTGAATGATTAGTATGTTTATGGTCTGGTTCAACCTTTTTGTTGTTAGACTTATAAATAGAAGTTTCCATTATGTATTTGGCAGTTGGATTTGGATCAAACGAAAAGTTGAGATTATTTCTCCTTCTTACGTGTTTTCTCGATATTCATCTAGAATTAATCAACAAGATATCACTTTTATTATTTGTGTTTGCTTTCGGTATTGTCTGAAATAATGAAGAAATTCATCTTAGTTATTTCACACTGCCGCAACACTTTCCTAGGTAGCGGTGATTCTATACATAACTCGATTTTTTTTCTCTTCATAGCCCATTCTTTAGAAAATAATAAACTTAAAGTTATTATTTTGTCCATAAATATGACCCTAAATTAAATTCCTAATGAATAATCATCATAACTTTAGCACTAGAAATATGAAAAATGCGTAGCCCAAAAATTTGAAGTACACAAAAGAAAAGATGATGAGGTTCAAGCATTGCATCAGGAAGAAAAGAATTCTCATACCCTAAACCCATTTATTCTTAGGTTTGGTGAGAAAATTGACAAATATTTCAGTGTTAGTTTGGGCCATAAGCAGGCGTATCAGTTTTTGGGCTTTTGGGCCTTTATTTTCAATAGGGTACGGATAAAATGCTCCATACTACGTAAACACTGCCCATATAATTTGCATTATTCATATTGATTGAATACATGCGATTATTTATATTTTACAACAATATTTTTATTGACAAATGTAAATTGTATACGATCGATAATATATGCTATTTTTCAATTATTACGAGGGGCAATTTCCAGTTGACCCTTTATATATATGACGAATTACATGCTATATGCATTATACATGCTATATACATTATGTGAGTCTCTATCACGTTTAAGCTACATTAAAATGCGTCAAGCTAAATGTGACAATTGAGTTAGCTCACCAAACCTAAGAATAAATGTCAAACGTTGAAGATATTCAGCAGATCCGAGGTACAATTGAGCATATTTGATTTGATAGCAAATGACAGATTCTAAGATGCCAGATTTGGAGCACATATTTTTTCATTTTACCCTTAGACAAAATACTCTTTTCCCTATAATGTATTTTTTCAATTAAATTTTTGCCTTATAGGTTCTCACGAGGTTTGGGTGAAGTGGAACTCCTAATGTGGGCCTCTTAGTGTTAGGTTTAGTCTTCTCTATAAATTTGACCTCATGTGTAATTAAAAGGGACTTTCATGAATATATTATTCTTTACCTCAATAGCCTCCGCTCTTTAACCAATAAAACCTTCCCTCTTTAACCAATAAAACGTTCCCCTTTTAGCTCGTTCATCACTCTTTATCTCGATTTCTCCCACGAAATAAAATTTTAATTATGTTGTTCAAATCGAACTCATCGACTCACCCCTCTTTTAAGTATTTTTATGGGCAAACTTATAAATGTAATACATATATATCATATATGTACAAAAGTATAGGCAGTTTCGATCTTGTATCTCTGGTGGATATATATAATTTATGCGGGCATGATAGTGCAACATGTTGGTTTGGTCTTTTTCTTTTTTTGGGTTTCAAGTTTAATTTTAATTTTAGTTCAATTAAGTTGATTTTCTTGTCATTAGAGACATATATTTTATTTCTATGATTGAATTGATACTTATTACATATCATAAATTTTAATTAAAATCTTAGGAAAGTTTAAAACTAATGTTTTAATTAGTTAATAACTGTGTATGGTAATTATTCAAGTAGAGAAAACTAATGTGGAGCAGTATAAAAGGCCTTCTTGGACTTTTGTAGATGAAGCTCAGAATTGGGGTGATTTTTTATGTTTTTTATAGAGCCACTCCTATAAGTCTAGCCTCGTTCATGACATTGATGACAACATATAGGACCACCACCAATACACTCCACTGTTGAGATGGATTTGTCAGCCCACACGGAAATTTTTGTCTTTTTATATTATTTTTATTCAAATATGATTTCTTCAATTTTGAACTTTTAGTTTACTTTTACAGTTATCATATTAAATTTATTTCAACCAATTTTCACTTAATAACTTGATTAGTAAGATCATTTTCCTAATGCACCAGGGTTTATAAATTCAAAAAGCTTCAACTTAAAAAAAAATAAAAAAAAAACAATAGCGGAACACGAGTGAGACAAATTTGTGGAATAATAAATAGGCAGCTGAAAGAGAAAATGAGAAGGCGAGGTGGATTAGCATATTTGCGGTGAAGGGGTTTAAATACAAGTAGAAACAAAATATGATGCCTAGATAGAGACAACATGCCATAAATCAAAAGCAACCCAAAATCAACAGTAGCAGGCAGAGGCACAACTCATCACCCATCCCTGTCTATCTCTATACATTAATTCCCCTCTTTTTTCACTTGAAACTGGAACCCCCTGTTGCCTTGGAGGAACCAGCAGCACCGTGTTCACCTGCACCTGCAAATGGGTGGGGCGAAAACGACCCACTTTTCCTCAATTTCCCTGCATTTCCCTTCAATGAAAGGTTCTTCCTCAGCTGGTTCCTGTTAAGGGACAGCAGCGTGTTCCGACTAGGCGTGTGGAATGCTCCTTCAACACAATCTCCTGCTTGAACGCAGCCCCATTGCTTGGACGGAGCGTCTTCAGAGAAGGGTTTGAGCCGAGGGAAGGTGTTCCTCAGCTTGGAAAACATTCTCTGGTCCGGGGAGTTCTCTTCTTCGATCTTGATGCAGATGGGACAAGGAGGGTCATTCTTTCGAGCTTTGGGTGTCGTTTGATCCAAGCACTCCGCATGGAAGACATGGCGACAGGAGAGGACTCCAGCAACCGGCATGTCTCCACTCTTGACAATCCTACGAGAGCTCCATGGCGATCTTTGAGAGAGGAACCTCTCACACAGCCCACATCTGAAACAATCTGCAGGACTCCGGGACCTGTTTGGAAGATCACATTCAAATGTCTCGGGTGCTTCAGTGAAATCAATACTGCCACTGGCGCTGCTGAGATGATGTCTGTCTCTTAGTGGAGTCACAGCATCAGACTCGGCCAGCACAGTAGATGCAATACTGGCACTCTCTCTAGCAGGCCTCTCTGAAGGAAGGGACAGAGGATGAATAGCTTTAGACATAAAGCAACGGCGGTTACGATGAGGGGTATGTGACTTGACCATGGACTCATAATCACAACTACTATCTGATCTGGATGATGTTGAGCCTCCACTATCCCTAGCTGCTGATGTTCCCTATAAGATTGTTCGGTTTTGTAAAAATCACATTTTCAGCAACTAAATGTTGTTAGAACATCAACCATGAATACAGTTACGGTACCTCCATTGTGGGAGAAAAGGATAATGGTCTCCAAACTACATCTGAAAAGGAATGTCGGAAGGATTAATATTAGGACGTACTATTAGACCACAGATATCAATATTAGGGCCAAAGTTTCTCGGGATTCTATCATACAACAGGAAACCTGTAAAATCTCAAGCTTATTGTTTACCCATAACACAAAAACAATTGCTCCCCAAATGGATTTCAGAAATTGTAACAAGTATGAACATTAGTTTACCCATATATGTGAAGCAATCTCAACTTCAATTCTAGTTGTATGAGCTGTAGCATCACTAATTGTCTCCACCAATCCCTAGCTCAACTTGAAAACATAAGGCAGAGAAAATGTCATAGAACAGAAGGGTTGGATGTGTTCTTTTTCCTTTTAATAATTTATTTGAAAAGGAATGTCCAAGTAAATGATTTTAACTATGAGCATATGGTATAAATGTGATCTAGAACAATTCGAATAAGGCAGAAAGGCAAGAGACCTAGGGTTTAAAGAAATGTTAACAAACTAGGAACTTATATTGTATAAGAACATGCTCACATAGATCAAGACTTCAATAACATATATACAAAGATATTAAATAAAGGATATAAAATAAAGATAATGAAGAAGCAATATGAACCATGCAATTAAATACCAGGCAAGAGGATATTCATTTCATATACCTCTCCTTGAAGCACCATAATCATCAGTGCCGATTTCTTGAATTGCTGGGGGAGTCCATTGCTGCGAAGGAGATATGTCGGCCGGACTGCTCAAGTAGGGACCAATGCCATCAGATACAAGAAACTGATGATTAGTCAGATTGTTTCCTCTGACCCAACTTCTACTTTCTCGACTATTCGATGATGCTGAAGACCCATACAACTGAATGCCGTCATGGGAACCAAATGACACCGCTTCCGGTTGGAATTGTAAGTCCCATCTTGAAGGTGGAGGGGAAAAGCTTGTATTAGTTCTCCAGTAAGGCTCATGTGGTCCCACGGACCAGTCCCGACTGGCCGCATTTGACCCATGTGGCCTTGCAGCCACACAACAAAGGGACCCCGTTTTAGCTATCTTTCACGAAACACCAGAGTTATTTAAAGCACCAAACTATCCCCACACCTCCAAAACTTCTCAAATCTCAAAGGAGAAAAGCAGTCAGTCCATTGCAGGCTTTTCAGATTCAGAATAAATAAATAATGTTCATCCGCTCAAGGTACCACATAATAAACAAATTAATTAATACTATTTGATCACTGGGAGCAAACTATACTGGTCTGCTACAGACAATCAACAAGATATAAGCACATAGCACTATCTACTTTCACCGGTGAAACTTTAGACTTTGATCAATATCATCAAAACTGCATCTTCTTCCCCTGTCTCCAAAGCTTCAACGTCTCAAATCCTCCACATCTGAGAGTAAAAAGGGAGGAGGTTTGGTTGAAGTCACATACTGTAAGGGGTATATACAATAATGAAATCTACAAACTTTAACAAAAAAGAGAATAGCCCTACCAATTACTCAACTAACTAAAACCAAGAGCTCATAGGTGCATTAGAAAAAACAGTTAAGAAAACAACTAACTTGATTTAATTAAGCGCACCCCTCCAAAAATCATGTCATAAAATTTCAGCTTTTGTAATTTAAATACTTGTGTTTTCTGCTAAAAAAATGAAAGTACATTTTGAATGGGAAAACATTAAAAATGATAAAAAAATAATTATAAAAGCATCTCGTACTGGATATGAATAAATCTACAGGAATAACGAACTTATATTTTTTTCACCCCCAAAAGTCAACCACAATAATGGTCTTTTATGAAAATTAAATGGGAGACGCTCAATTATTTCAAATTATTGCAGTTGCAGCTCATGTAAATTGATAATAAAGCAAGCTGCATAGAACCACAGTAAAAGGAAAAATATAAAACCAAAATTTGAGATTGAAAACTAAATCAGAACCCCCTTATTCCCACACAGTAAAGAACAAAAATTCGATAAATATTAGAACGGGCAAGAAATGGAGAAAATATTATACCAGCCCAGAAAATGGAACTCATGTTTCTTGATAATTCGTCAATAAGGACTATAAATAACTCGCGTATGCGTACATATGCAAAAGCAAAAGCCATACATACACACTATAACAGTAGAGAGAGAAAGCTTACATGTTATAAAAAACTGGGCTGAAGAGAGTGAATGAGAAGAAGTGTGCGTTTTGGGTCAAATATAAGAACCCTAATTTGACGGACAGAAGCGCGATTTTTCCATTTGGTATTTTCACTTTTGCCCCTAGCACATATAATATTTCTCTCTTACCCCAGGAATTTATTGTACAACTGGACCTCCCATTCTTCATTATTACATTTTACGGTCAATTTTCTTTATTTATAGTTCATAAGACTAAGAGGGTTGGAATTTTTTTTGTTAGCTACGGTGTTATATTATTTCAATTTAAATATTATGGCACAAGATTCTTCTATTTTATTTTTGCATTTTCTAATGTTATTTATTATTGTCATTCGGATACAGTAGAACAGTAGAAGTAAAGACATTGAAAAGGAGCATTCGCTCACAACTTTGTGAAAATGTTACTTTTCATTTTTTAAAATTTAATAGTTGGTTTCTTTTATCTAGTGTTTATTTATAATTCATTCAGAAATAAAGATATTATTGTGATTCTATTCTCCTTTTCCATTTCACAATCAGTGTTCTAAAAATCGGCCTAGTTGGCTGTCAAGGCGCTAGTCGGGCAGCCATCGACCCGCCTTAGAGGTAATCGGAGCCCTCTAGGCGCTCTGTCGCAAATCGGCCTTCTAGGCGGGATAATCGGCCTTAGGGGGCAAGCTAGGCGGCCTTCTAGGCGGGATAGTCGGTCTTAGGCGGGCAAGTCGGGAAAATCGGACGCGACGGGGTCTTAGGCGGGATAGTCGGCCTTATTATAGATATTATATTTTAATATATGGATTTCATGTTTAATTTTATGGATTTTTGTATGAATATTATATTCTACTTAGTATATCGTGTGTTTAAAAACTTTTTATTATGAATTACAAAATAAAATAATAAATAATGAATGTGTACATGCTTCCGCCTAGCCACCTAGGCGCTAGTCCCCCGCGCCCGACTAGCGCCTAGCGACTTTTAGAACATTGTTCACAAGTGTAAAAGATGTGGTGATTTTGTTGTCATAATCTAGTGAGATTGAAAATAAATCTAATGAGCAGAATCAAATCCAATTGGATCCAATAAGATAAGCAATAAATCAAAACAAAAAAAATGTGGAGGAATAAGACACGAAAAGATAAACAAAAACCAACAACAATATTCCTCAATAATGAAAATTAAAAATTGACACTGGTCCACATCATTAGCTGGTATCTCCAATGATTAATCAGCAGGTGAAAATGTGGTGATTATTCAACATCACCACAAAAGGGATTCTCCAAAATCCCAAAACAAAGAAGCTGACAAATACACAAGAAATCTCATTACATTCCCAGAAATGGCAGCTGCACAAACATGGGAAAGAAACTACAATAAACTCTTAACATACATTTGAAAGCTGTCCATTCAACCACTCCATTATCCTTCATGCCATGTTCCCTACTGTCTTCTCTCAGACAGCGACAATGGGGTTAGATATTTCACTCCCTTGCATCCTAGTAAGCCATGGAATCACAACTTGCAAGAAGCTCACTGTTTTTCATGGCTGAAAGTAGTGCTGGATGTGTGGTGTGCTCGAGTCTATTTGTAGGCGATTCCATAGACGTGGGGGTTTATGAGCGAGGCTGTGGATAGGACGGCTTGATTCACGTCAAGATCTGCAAAACCGGCTTTGGCGATGCTGGTTGCAGTGTGACGGGTTAGATGACACCCGTCAGCGACAGTTTGCTGCAGTGGATCAAGAATTCCTTGTACAAATCTAAGAAGTGTTCCATCTGAGGATCAAGAGGCTAATATTAGATAATACTATTTGAGTTAAATAGTCTCTGTTTTTTTGTTTTGTATGAATGAGTGTAAGAAACATAACCTTTTGCTGCTACATGCTCCACAAATATGTACAAACCCCCTGGCTTGAGCACCCTCCTCACCTCTGTAATCATATCAAGTTAAGCTTAAACTAGTATCTATAATCAATCAAAATAACACCCTTCCTCTCTCTACAGACCACAACTTTGGATTTAGTCCAATTCTTGATGACTTTAGAAGGAAACTCTTGCTGTGATGAGTACTACACAGAGTTAACTGTTAGTCAACTTGATTTCCACTGTGAAACTTGCTTCGGAGAAGCATCCACAGGCTCAATAAGACAAAAAGGAAATTAATATACCTTGCAGCGCCTGATCAACATCTTTAACAGAACACATGACGAGCGTGCCAACAACAGCATCGACAGAAGCATCTTCTAATGGCAAAGCCTCAGCAACCTACACAAATATTGAGCAATGGCAGCAAAAATTCTTTGAGTAGCCATGTTTATGTACATAGGTGAGCATATTCATGAATGAGTGGATCACTCCATTTTTGTTAGCCTAAACGGACAAGACAACAAGACCAAAAACATGTGTTAGCCACCTAAATCTATCAAATCTATAAGATATACCGCGTACACTTATTTTGAAAAGTTCATGTACCAAAGTATACATGTATGTTACCACTTTCTGATATCACGAACGAGAAGTGGAAAGAATTTAACACCCTAATGTAGGCATAGAACGCTTAAATAAGCGCATAAGTTCTCAATTCTTTCCTATGTATAATTGCAAAAGCAGCTAGCTGACTATACGCGAACCAGCATGTCAAACCTTTGACGAAATCACGCAACACATAGCAGAAATCAAGAAATGTTAGGACATGTGGAATAGGTGCATACTGCTTGCATAAACCTAAAATTTGAGGGTGGGAGGCCTGCAGTCTGTGCTGCTTCCTGTGCATATCTCTGCATCTTCCTGTTTGGATCAACTCCATAAACAAGGGTATCTGGATAATCTGCATAATATTTAAGATTTGGGCCGGTGCCAACGCCAATCTCCACTATCCTTTCTGCCTTCCCTCTTAAATTAGCAAATAGCTGTGACTTGTAACCTGCAATCTTACCAAACATGGGCATGACTTTGAATGGGCATTATTGAATGAAACAAATTTTCTGCAGCGAGACTCTTGAAGAATTCTCTAACCTCTGCTTCATAAGATCTCATTGTTTTGTCCATGGCTGATGCATAGAACTCCTCGTACCAATCTGGTCTTGGAGGATGGATTCTATTCAACATTTTCTGAATTGAACAAAACAAAAACACACACACACCCCAATTTTGTAGTTTAAATATTGATGTCCATGAATTGGAACATAAAATGAAGTGATTAAGGCTATAGAGATAAAAGGGCATAAAATTCTTGCAAACTCTACTTAGCTCATTTACAAACAGAATCTGCAGATACTGAAGTAAAAATAACAAGAGATGCCATGGAACTGATTACAAACACGTGTTTAAAAATTATTCTAACAGATAAGGTCAACAGATATCCTAATACTATATTATAAGCAAGCTTACATATTTTATCAATCTACAAAATCTATGGAAATTAGGAACCATACGGTATAATCTTGAGAATCTTTGTGAGAGGCAAATGACGGCAGAGTTGGCAGCAAAGCTGCACCTAAAGCTGCTGCTCCAAGAAAATGTCTTCTGGGGCAACACGAGCAGCATTTGCCGCCGCCATTTTCCGACAAATCTCGAACGATTATCTTCGATTTTGTCGGAGCGCCGCACTTCACTGCATTTTGTGTGATGGTGGGATTGCAAGAGAACCATGAGTTATGATTAGGTGATTGAGCAAGAGGGAGAAGTATCATGGCGGAGGTGTTTGTGTGAAGATGGCCTTTTATTTGACTATATCCATAATTCTTGGGCTTGCTTTAACTACTTTGAAACCTATTTAAATTTTGGAGACACATTTACGTTAGGTCGGCCTAACATTAGGCCCGACTCAATTAATGTATAAATAATATGAGTGGCAATAATAATAGGGGGCGGCAAACAACAAACGGTTCCGCCTTCGCCTTCGATAATTAATATATAGATAATGAGACCGACAACAATTATGCTTTTACGGCTCGCTCCGGATTCGCCTTCGACTCCCCCTCGCTCCACTCATGACTTAGAATAGGAGCGGCAAACAATTGGTCTAACGTTAGGCCGGCCTAACGCAAATGTTTGTCTAAAGTTTATTATGTTTTGACTTTTTCCCACTTCAATTCAATAATTTCTCTTTCTTCATACATTTGCTGTTGTCAACACCTCATTAATTTTTTTTATAATATTTGTAACTTTATCATCTTAATCGCATACTTGTTAATAATTCCATATTTTCCAATAAAGATTTTAAAGTTTACGAAATTAATTAATCGCATAATGTACTTGTTAATATTACCTTCCTTCTCAAATTAAATAAAGAAAAAGGATGTTATTACTTTGGTCATTTTAGTAAGGCCCCTTAGTTTTGTTCATTATATTCTTACCCTAAAAATGAAAATATTCCAATAACCAACAAAGTACTATTTGATTAGATATTTTTTGAATTTTGCTGATATGCCCTTCAACATTTCCAGAGGCGGTTACACACAAACACATTCTACTCAACTCCGTTGAACATTTGCGCTGCCCAAGAGATTCCTCGGAGAAAGCCTCCTACTTTTTCGACCATTCACCGTTCAATCTCCGCTGTAAACAAACATTCTTTGCGTATTAATTTCTGCATTTCCTTAAATTTATTGGATTTGAATATGGTACTATTTGTTATTCATGTACTAATCCAATGTTTATGTGATTCGTACCATTTCTTCTTTAATGGGTTTATCGTTCTTGAGACATTCACACTGAGAGAGAAGCCATTTCAGCTAGTTGTGCTTTGAGTTGAGCGTTAATTGCTTCTTGTTTGGATATTTATTTGATTTTGTTGCTTCATTTGTGTTTATTAACGTGGAGAGGTTTTTGTATCTGCATTTTCTTTTGGTATGGATTTTTTTCTTGATTCTCTGGTTATATTTCGTATGATGTATAATAGATTGTATTTGTTGTAGTTAGTTAAATTACACCCGGATACGAATGGGCCAACGAGGTGATTACGGAAGAGGATCCCATGCTCAATCTGATTATTCTGGAAATGAAGGGGGGAAAAGAAGAAATGGGATTGATGAAAAGGAACAAAATTCTATTGGAATGGATCACACAGTCTACCGTTATTTGTGCCCTTTGAGAAAAATTGGGAGCATTATTGGCGTTGGTGGCGATATTGCTAAGCAACTGAGAGCCCAGACTCATGCAAGGATAAGGATTAGTGAGACCATCCCGGGTTGTGATGAACGCGTTGTCACCATTTACAGCACGAGGGATGAGACCAACAGTTATGGAAACGAGCAAGTTTCCCCCGCACAGGATGCGTTGTTTAGGGTGCATGATAAAGTGGTGGCTGAGGAACAGCCCGTGAATGGTGGTGCGCTTGAGGAGCCTCTGCAAATTACTCTGCGATTGCTTGTTCCATCGGATCAGATAGGGTGTGTGATTGGTAAAGGGGGGCATATAGTTCAGAGCATACGTAATGAGACTCATGTTCAGATCAGAATCTTGGGGAGTGAGCATTTGCCGCCTTGTGCCCTGAGCTCCGATGAGCTCATCCAGGTACTTAATTGGCATTTCAGTTTCTGTTTAGTATCTACATGCATTAGTTCTAGGATTGAATATAGTTTCAAGATGAGTTATGTAAGTCCATATTACATGGATAGTTAGGCTTTATAAGCAATATTAGATGTTGCGCATTCTGTTATCTACTACTTTAACTTCATGTTATAGATCTTTAGCTTTTGTCTTGATTGGGGATTATTTGCTTGATTGTATTAGATAAATGGCGAAACCACGGTTGTAAAGAATGCCCTTTATCAAGTGGCTTTTCGTCTCCATGATAACCCCTCGCGGTCACAACAATCAATATTAACTTCACCAAGCATATATAGGTCTGGAATTTCATTTAATAGTCCAAATCTTGGTGGGCCGCCTATGGGTGTGACCTCCTTGATGGGCCCTTACAGGAGTTACAGAAAAGATGGGAGAGAATGGTCTTCCGTTGCCAGAGAATTCTCACTTCGTTTAGTTTGTCCGACTGAAAATCTTGGTGCTGTGATTGGTAAAGGCGGTTCCATTATTAAACAAATAAGACAGGAGTCGGGTGCGTTTATTGTCGTTGATAGTTCTGGTGCTGACGAAGATGACTGTACTATATCGGTTTCTGCTAAGGAGGTAAGCATATAACTATGTGTGATTCTGTTCATAAAGCACTAGTAAACAAAGGTTTTAACTTTTAAGAAAATTCTAAATCTGTTTCTGATATCTTAGATGCTTGAAGCACCTTCTCGAACTATAGATGCAGTGATGCGATTGCAACCACGATGCAGTGAGAAAGTAGAAAGAGAGTCGGGCGATCCTGTGATCACAACTCGTTTGCTGGTTTCAAGCTCAAGAATTGGATGCATCATTGGTAAAGGTGGGGCTATCATAAAAGAGATGAGAAGTACCTCTAGGGCAAATATTCGAATTTTTTCTGATGAAAATATTCCTAAAGTTGCATCCGAAGACGATGAGATGGTCCAGGTGAATGAATTAGTGTGCCTGCAGTTAGGCATACCAGTCTTTATTTACATCTCTTTGCTTTATCGTGACCATCTTATATTTGTATCATCTTATTTGAAATTACCGTAATGCTGACCAGATAACTGGAGAGCCCAATGCTGCCAAAAATGCACTATTACAAGTAATGCAGCGACTAAGGGCCAACACACTGGAGACTGATGGAAGCTCGTCAGCATTTCCGGTACCTGCTCCATCAATTGGGGCGTTTGAAGGGAAAACATATTTAAATCGTGATAATAGAATGCATAATCGAAGATACGCAACCTACTCTGGTGGATACAATACGAAAACATTGCCTCAAACCGACACTTACGGGAGCTACGATGATCCACAGGTAGTCTTCACTTTGACTCCATCGCATCAATTAGTGCGTGAAATATGTTTCGAGTAACCATCCTGACTTGAGGCACATTCCTGCACATCTGGATGCACGGTGCATCCACCCTAATTGTGATTAATAAAACCTATTTGGGAATAGTGAACCTTAATTGGATTTAATTAGGATGGATGCACCATACATCCAGACGCACACGAGTTTTTTTCTTTGTTGTTTATTATGCTATTCAACCTTTTTCTATCCTGATCTAAGTTCGATCTCACAGATGGTGAGAGGAAGCGGTTATGAGGCATACACTGCTTATTCACCTAGTCAGTCAACTGGTGCCAGGTAAAGTTATATATCCCCCATGAGCTTTCTCAATCATCTCACTTTCCGAACAGGAACACTGCCACCAAAAATCGCAACAAAACAAAGAAAAACACAATAGGGAGTGGTAGTAAACAGCCTCTTCACTGCTTAAAGCCTCACTCTATTTCTGTTTCACTGGGAGTTATATCCACTTTTTCACTAGTTCATCATCCTAATACGCTTATTGTTGATTTCTTGTTTACCGTTGGTCATGCCAACACAGCTATGGCATATGATGGTTAAGGGACCGTGTTACCCTTTTTCTCGAGGCCAGCTGTACATACAAGTCAAGAAAGGAGAACCGGATAAACGGGACACGATGGTATCACTCTCAATGTTGCACCTGAAAGTCCTCGAAAAAGTTCATGTTTCAATGAAACTTGTTGGCTGGATTTGGCTTATGCTTTTCGTATAATAATAGAAACTGCACGCATGAGCTCGAGCTTGCCCGTGGGATCCAGATTTTGTTTAGACCTTTTCCCGTTAGTCCAGAGTTTTTTTGCTTAAGATTTATTTAGCAATTACTTCGCCCTTAGCCATGTAATTTACCATGTTTTGGGGATTAACTGTGTTGCAGCACAGCATCAGGTTTAATGAATGTTCTTGATTTTGGTCATGGTTGACCTAAATCCGTCTGCTTTCTCAGTTTGATGTTGCTTCAATATGCTTTATTTCACACTCAAATTAGGTCTGGTTCGGGAAAGTGTGTGTGTGTGATTCAGCATTCATCTCATGAACAAGAAAAAGAACAAATGAAGCAGTTAAATGACAAAAGGACAAAACAGTGCAAAATGACACAAAAGAATGACATTTACTACATAGATTAATCTTATACTTATCGATGAGGGAAGCAAAAGTGAATAGTTACAAGTCCATTACAACCTAATCCACATTGATCTTCTTCCATTGCTTGATTTTTTAGGAAGATCCAAACTAGCTTATGTCTGCAAATTACCAAGAATGTTTCTCAACTCTCTGCAGCTATCCCATTTAACTTAGATGCAGCTGCACTAAACAGCGAATCACGGTAAAAAAACATGAAGCCGGAAGAAGGGGCTGATCATGATCAAGAACTGAAAAAGTTTGGGGCGAGCAGAGGAGTTTCGATGCTAGACCTCTTTCTCAGAATACTAGCTATTGTGGGGACACTAGGAAGTGCTGTGGCGATGGGAACAACAGATGAGACGCTTCCCTTCTCGACACAAGCTTTCATCTTCCAAGCTCAATATGATGATATCCCAGCTTTTAGGTCTTTGATGAAACTCTCACATGAAAGGATTCATTTATTTATTCAGTTATTTATTTTGGTTTCATTGTTTGTTTGTTTTTTTTTTTTTTTGTTTCACCGGAGGTTCTTTGTGATCGTGAATGCAACGGTATGTGGATATCTTGCTCTCTCTCTACCAATGGCCATCTACCATGTTATCAGGAGAGGAGCAGCTAAGAGCCGGGCACTGCTGATTTTTCTGGACACGGTATAAATTCTTGCTTTACTCGAAAATCATGTAAGGATTCTTCCTTTTAACAATTTTGTTTTTGCAGATAATGCTAGCTGTACTAACTGCTGGAGCCTCAACAGCAGCAGGTATTGTGTATTTAGCACACAAGGGGAATGCTTCAGCAAATTGGGTAGCTATTTGCCAGCAGTATCAGAGTTTCTGCAACCGTGTCACGGGATCTTTAATCGGTTCGTTTGCTGCAGCTCTTATCTTGACTCTGTTGATCCCTTTGTCTGGTTTAGTGCTATCTAAACGAGCCATGTAGAAAACATGAAAATGATGCTTTCTCTAGAAAAAAAACTCTAGAAAAACTATATGTGATCTTGCTATGATTTCAATAAAACAGTGCCATACCATAGATAGTGCCAAATCTCACTACAACTTGATTAATCAAAACATATAAAAATTTCTTCTGTCATTTCATTATCATTATAAGAATGAAACAAGAAAGCTAAGAACGTCTTGAAACGGTAAGTTTCAAGCCGTTTGCCATGGACAGAATTGTCATCATTCTATACTTGACCGGATGCCCCTGTACGAGCTTGAACTCGTAGAATCTGCACAGAATGGCGAGAGCCATCTTCATCTGCAGATATGCAGAATCTTTCCCCAAACAGATCCTTGGCCCTGCCTGCACGAAGAATAATCAACAGCAAAAACACACTCACATACACATCCTTATTCATTGATCTATCATTCCGATCTTACCTGAAATGCAGTGAACTTAAACGGAGATGCGTTTTGGAAGACTCCATCTTTGAGCCATCTCTCGGGTTTGAAACACGCTGCATCCGAGCCCCAGTTGTATTCCATTCTTCCCATGGAATATGGTACATATGTCACCATCCCTCCGGCCTTTACCTTCGTCCCTGCTGGCAGAACATCGTCCTCTAGGATACCCTTCGGATCCTGAAAAATTCAAAAACAATTTCTGTTCACATTTCTGTTATTTTAACTTTTTGCCTAAATTCAAGTTAAGAAACGGACTAACTTGAGGGACAGCAGGGTAGAGACGAAGCGTTTCTGTTATGACAGCGTGGAGATAGTATAGTTTCCCTAGTGAATCATAGCTTAAAAGGCCAGAGAAATGCATCAATCTCCGATCAAATGATTCTTGATCATCCTTGTACATTTCAACGCCCTCATCTTTCATACATTCGTCTTCAAACTTCTTAAGCTCAGAATAGAGCTTCTCTGCTACCTGCTCATGGCTCATGACCATGTAGATAGCCCAAGTGAGGGTCGTGGCAGTTGTGTCGCGACCAGCAATCACAAAGTTGAGAACCACATCTCTAAGGCTCTTGTCTGTCATGTTGTTGTCTAGATCCTTGCTCAGCTCGATGAATCTTGACAGTATGTCGTGTTTAGTCTGAATTACAACAATTAATACACCCACTCGTTTAACATTATCAGAGGCAAATTTACGTCTAATTGAATTAGAAGGTCTGTGTTACCTTTTGATCTCTGGTTTCTTCCAACTCTGCCTTACGGCGTGTGATGACGGAGTAGGTGAAATCATCGATGATCTTGATGTTTTCGTCAAGCACGGCCTCGGATCCCATGTTGAAGAATTTCTTGATCTTC
This sequence comes from Salvia sclarea, assembly GCA_036873715.1. Taxonomy (NCBI): domain Eukaryota; kingdom Viridiplantae; phylum Streptophyta; class Magnoliopsida; order Lamiales; family Lamiaceae; genus Salvia; species Salvia sclarea. Next base: position 9,396 of record JAYJMF010374350.1, on the reverse strand, counting down.
CACAGGGGATCAATGAATCTGAGAGTCACAGTTATGTTTGCAGAATCAAAGGCCTTTGCAAATCGATTATCTGGTAAATCTGCAGCTAATGTTCCTATCTCCACACCAAATCCAACCTTGCAGATCGAGTCCAGAGTCATCCTCATCAAAAGCTCCTACAAAATTCCGAACAAAAGTTTATTCACAGAGAAAAAAGAATATGATCAAAGTGAGTTTTGGTTTACCTGCATATCTACTACTTGATTGGTGTAAGAAGCATGACTCAAAATGGAAGAAAGTTTGAGGCTATATTCCCTGAAAACCACAGTGCTAAAATCCCTCAAATTCTTGGAAGCAAATTCAAAGCTAGCAGTCTTCCTCTGCTTCCTCCAGAGCTCACCATCGACGTTGAAAATGCCGTCTCCCAAGAGCACCTCCATATACGAATGGTACACTTCACCCTTAACGCTAAGAAAAACATTAAAATCGTCGAAGAAATTCAAGAAACATATGCATATATATGCATGTAGTAAGAAAAAGGGAAAAAAATATATTTTTTTTTACCTTAGGGTAGTTGTTGAAATTAGTTTTGAGGACATGCTCGACGTCGGCGGGATGGGCGATGTAGGTGTAGGTGGAGAAGGGCATGGGGACGACGGCGGTTCGCGACGCGGTCAAATAGTTGAGGATCCAATCGTGCATGAGGTCGTAGTTCATGAGTTGTTCCACGGCGGCGCCCACAAGGGGCCATGTTTTGGGGCCTTTGCTGCCTCTTTGCTGCAATCTGTGAATGAATACCCATGCAAAGAGCATGCACAAAGATATCACTACTATTTGCATTTTTTTTTTCTTTTTCAATTTTTCTAGGAATTAGAAGGGATGTGCTGATAATGAATAATGATATATGCACTGCACACTTTTCACAAGAGAAAGAGAGAGTAGGTGATCAATGATCTTGGCGTTTGAAGACATACACTTGTTGCCTCCACCCAAATCTCATGGATAAAAAGATTTGAGTCATTTTTTTAATATGTGATTTTTTTTTTATTTTTTTTTTCTCTCCTTGAAATGTTACTCTCCACTTTCTATATTTGTACTACTATCTAAAGGATTATTTTGGCGTCCTTCACTTTCTCAAGCTAAATTTATTTTAATAACATTTAGTATTATAAAAAAAATATTTTTTATTGTATACTAAACCCAGTATTAATTATAGTATATCATAATTTTGGAACGATCAACACCGACAACCCATAACTGATTTGTATTAACATACTAAAAATAATTATTACCATGTGTGACCTGTTAGATTTGAACCTCATTGACAAATTTGTATATTGTCCGAGAAAAGTAAGGCAAAGGAGTGAAGAACATAGCTAATTGGAGAAAAAATTTATTTGAATTTGAAAGTAAAATGATGATAAAGGAGAGAAACAGAGCTTTTTAAGATAAAATATAGTATTGTAATAATGGAAGTCTCTTTGAATTATATATGGATATCCTTTTTTTTTAGGATATATATGGATATCCTATTTATTGTAAAACGATTAAACCTAACACCAAAAAATCCATGGGAGGACCACTAACCCGGCCCAAACCTTGTTTAAATTTATAAGGTGAATAACCAAATGGGAAAAACACCTTATGAAAATATAAGAGTATTCAATCAAAGATAGAATATGTTTTCCAGCTTTGTCAATCATCTTCAAATCTGTCTTTGTCATCGAGTTTGCTCAAGTGTTCTTAAATTTATCGAATGTGCCTTCAAGTCTGACTTTTATCCTTATAATTTGACCCACAAATCTGACTAAGTTTGTATTTCAATTGAAGTCTGGTGTAAGACATCCACTTTAGCACCAGATATATATGTCTATTCTAGTTTTTCGCAGCTTATTGATCTTGTGAAATCGAGTAATGAACTTTCTCATGGGCATTTTGGGATTGAGCTTGAATGAAAGAATACATGACAAACCATTCACATCGCCTTAATTGGATAGTTAAATGGAACGAAAAATTATTGAAATTGATTTTGCTCACAATTTGAATTATTATTTAGTTAAAGATAATTATTAAACAAATTAAGGTACAAGCAGGGCCACCTAATCAAGAAAGCTAGAACCTTGTCCAATCCAAGGTAATAATAGAATCTACAATTGATAAATTCAACCTAAAGTATTTAGACAACTTAGATGTCAATATGAAAGTAAATTCGTCCTCATCCAAGTAGTACCATTTAAAATGTCAATATCATTGAAATGACTGCATGCATGCACCTACCGTCTCTACATAAAAACTGCACTACATATACCGTGTATGATTCTTATCCTTGCACATAATTATTCTATTTTTGAAAAGCAAACTCATTACATATATTTATGTACAAAGATTGCATTTTTTTTTTGTTGTAAAATTATTATATAAAAATTATGAAAAAGAAACACTCATTCATTCTTTAAATTCTTAAAATGGTGGGAAAGAAAACACCTCCTTGTTTATAAAAAAGTAATTACTCCAATTCTTCCTCATTTTCACTCTAATAGAAGGAAAATATTAATCGTCACATCATCAACTCATAATAATACTACTATTTTTCATTGAAGTGAAGTGGAGGAAGAAGAAATGGTGAAATTCTTTCTTATAGATAAAAAGGCAAAACAAGGGAAAATTTTAAAGGATGTGTTTTTTTTTTTTTAATTTCATTTTTCCGTGATAATTTTACAACCGAAGAAAATGCAAACCTAAGATTTTCTTTTGTCTCATTAGTTTCTATGTTCGACTATTATATTTCAAAATTCTAATAAAATTTATATGTGATCTAGTAGATTTTCATCATCAATTAAAAATTCAAAGACCAACCCACAAAATCAATTAGTATTAACTAAAAATTGAAGAGTGCTACAAATATGTACCAATCCTCCTAACCGGGATATAACTAGTCCAAATAAATACTACTACTATTGTATATAATATATTTGCCCGATGTTTATCGATCAGCCGTCGGGAAAAAATTGAGTGTTAGTTTCTTAAAGAAAGCAGACAATATGCAATTAATCTGATAATTAAGTAATGGACTATACTTAGGTAGAATAATTATTTATTCCACAAAGATTCCAAGGTACTGAAGGCAGGTTTAATCTCATCCTTTTAAAATTGCGGCGCAACTTGGTACTTGTTTAACTTTCTCTATGCTGAAATTAAGCTGACTTCCATTGTTTGCGTACAAAATTCGAGTTTAATTACGAGATTGAGAGAGCCAACCAACTACCATATAAATCGTGATATATATTTTTAAAATTAATTACTTAAAATTGTGTTAAACCTTTGTAAACATAAGATTGCTTATTATAAAAAAAAAATATAATATTTAGAAAAAACACAAGATTTGTTATATATTGTAAACTCCTTAATTATGATGAGAATGTAAAAATTGTGAAAGTAAATATATTTACAGTGAAAAAATGCATAATGCAGTAAATTACATGTACTAAAAAAATTGACTTTTTTTTGCTCATTGGATTCGAATATACAATATATGGATGATTCATTCACTGTAGATTACGAAGAAACCATCCACATTCTGGAAACGATCGAGCATAACATTACTAATTAAAAAACTACTTATGCGATAAAAAAACATGAAAATAGATGGATTGTATATATATCTTTCCAAATTAATGAGTTAAGCATATATACAAATAACCTCTAAGTTGAATAAAAAATAAAAATCTGCAAATTAATAAACTAAGAAAGCTAATGAAATTAGATGGATAATCATGCACAAAGAAATCAGCTATAGCTATAGCTAAGAATCCTAAGATATTTTCTACACAGACAACGACAGATCCATTCCACCATTTGTTCTGTACAGTTAATTAGCTGCATAATTCGATCCTCATCTCTCTTTCCTTTTCCAACACATCATCTTCATCACAACTGAAACTGATTATAATTAATTGGATTGACAAACGTAGTCTGATGCACATGGGATTTGGTAGAATGATCCGACGATTGCGGCACTGCAGCTTGTCCCAACGGGAGCTTGTCGTGGGCCCTCGAGAAACCTCCATTAATGTCGCTTTCTTGATTACTATTAGTATTAGTATTAGTATTAGTATTAGTATTAGTATTAGTATTGAACCCACAATTCACATTCACATTCACATTGTATGGAGAAGAATTGTCGTTGATAAGCTGGGAGATGGACGACCCCATGTAACTATCAAATTCCCAAAGATGACTTAGCGAATAAGTTCTTGGAAATCTGTATTCTTCAATGCCACCATTTTGATCATCATTTGCAGCACCAGCAATTTGATCGCCAAACGATTCTTCAACTTTAATCGACGGCTGATGATGTTCCAAACCCCTCCCTAGATTCTTCTTCTTGTAGATTCTACACAGCACCCAATCATCCAACTGCATCATAAAGATTAAATTAGTTGACGTGCACTAGACCTATCTGCAGAAACGTAACAAAAGCGTCTATGTCCAAATTCACGTAGACTTAGATAATTAGAAGTAACTAATAATTGATACGTGCACGAAAGTAGTGAAAAAAAAGTACCCTCATAGAGCCATTCTGCTTATAGGGTTGGGATCTTGACTCGTTGAGACGGTATTCATGCATGATCCAATCGGTCTTGATTCCCTTAGGCGGGCGGCCTTTGTAGAAGACAAGGGCTTTCTTGACGCCCACGTATTTGGAGCCGCTGTAGATTGCCTTGTCGGTGCCGGTCGCCTTCCAGTAGCCGGAGACGGCCGCCCTATTCGGCCGCACGCCGTTGGGATACTTCCGATCACGAGGGGTGAAGAAGTACCACTCATTCTCTCCGAATTCCGCCTTCTCTGAACCATGCAAATTAATTGATAATATTATTTTAAATATTAAACGCTAAATATAGAAAATAAAAAAATAAAAAACAAACCGGGAAGCTGCCATGGGTCGAATTTGTAGATATCGACTTCTGGGATGATTGACACTGGGCAGGGGGTTGATTTAGCTTGGTTGCGAAGGTAGTAGATGATTAGCTCTTCATCGGTGGGGTGGAATCTGAATCCTGGTGGGAGTCCTGAGCTGATTCTTGATCCTACCATTTTTTTTTTTTTTTGAATAGTTTTGAATTGATTAATTTGGAGGGTTTGAGATGATGATAGGAGAGGATTTGTATGGTGGGGAGAGAGAGGAGAGGGTTTGAAATGTTTGCAAGGAGATGTGAAGGGATTTTATATTAGGGGGATTTTGTCATCTTGTGTTGATTACATCATGCTATTTTGATTAGGTTTTATCTTTTGACTTTCAACATGCACACCTTACGACTATGTAATGGATGACCCAACCCACACCAACGCTTTTATTATTATTCTTTTTTATTCCTTAATTATTCTCTTCACTTTTCCACCGGATAACTTGGAAAAGAAGCACTATTGTATGTATAAAAAAAAATCTCACAAGAAAAAAAGTTCTATTGATTCCAGTTGGCACCTCTTCAACTCACCAAACTCTTTGAAATTTCAGATGATCGCAGAAATTCTTCTCAAGCACACAAACACACGTGCACTTCACACATGTTTATGTACATATATATATATTATATATCATTGGCTATTTAGGGATCAGCTAATTCTGTAGAAATTCAAAACGTGCTGGTTCAATGTTTCTGCTGAGAAAAAGTAAACAAATTAATTAATTCTATTTTGAACACTATTTCTACATGCCAAACCACTTCATATAAATCATGCGCATTATTGAAGTCAGCAAAATTAATAGGCAAAATTGCCTGGCAAGAATATACTTGCTTTTAGGTGGGCTGAGAATAGCCTAAATTGCTGACCTTTATTATATACTCCAGTTTTTGGTCAGTACTTACCAACCCAAGAGACTGAAATTAATATATTTTTCACACTTAGTTTTGAAAGTCAATTTGTTATATACTTCCCAGCAAAAATATCTATACTCTGATTTGTTATGATTTCACAGTCACATGAATTAATGTTTTTGTATATACTTCTTGACATGGTTGGAGGAAGTATATAGTATTAAATACGTACATCCATCAAATCTATGATCCATATTAAATTAATTTTATAATTATTTTCTTATAATTAATTATACGTAACTTTAAATCTGTAGATATTACATATAGGTTATGTCCAGTGCATTAGGCAACCCAAATTGGGTCAATAACGTATAAAACCAAAATACATGCTTGGTTCTTTCACCTAGTCCAGTAAGTACTGCTATAAATTCCGTATTATTTTCTAAACCAGGTATTTAATTTATTCGATAACTACTTCAACTTTATTAAAAATTCAAAAGTGTGTGACCGAATCATCCTCCAAAAAAGTAGCTATCACAACCCACTTAGAAAGTCGACACCTGTCCTTAATATCATAGAGAGATAAGCATTTGAAAATGATACTATATTAAAATCATTGATAGGTTTGTCTTGTGGTTCTTATCTAGCCACATCAAGATTTGGATTTTTATTGGAGCATATCAACTTTTATTTCTCTCACATTTTGAGTAATTAACTTCTTCAATGAGTATGTTTTGCATTTCTCTGCAGTTTTATCATCTTGTTTATTAATTCCATTTTCATCCATTCACTCTAATAATATTCGAGACAGCTATAATGCAGTATACATATATAGCGTAGTCTCATAACAGCGTTTTTCTTAGATACAGAATTTGCTATTTGTAAAATCAAACTTAATTTGAACTTAAAATATTTTGTGAAATTCGAATTATTCATATTTTTTAGCGCACCGGAGAATGATAGGCTAGGAATTATATAATTATTTTTCCCTAATCGTGGTCACTAAAAGAAGAAAATTTATAGTAATGATTCAAAGTATTATCATATATAAATACTACTATTGTACATTATATATATATATATATTCCCGTCGTCCAATTTATATTGATCCATTTATTATTTCCATCCGTCCAATTATATTAGCTTATTTGTTAAAATAGCAATTTTAACAAATAGAATAATTTTAACATATAAATAGCAATTTTTTCAAATAGAATATTTTTTAATTTATATTAAAAAGTGATAGATGATACAAATTGAACGCATGAAATATAACATGCCCATAAATGATAATACCCATAACTTGATCACTGGGTTAGAAAAATTGTATTGTGCAAACATTGTAGGTGCAAACTCCCGAACTTTTATATGGTGCAAATAATATTCTTTTCTATTTATTTAAGTCCTAAACTTTAATATCCCGAACTTTAATAAATATTTTTTAAAATCATAAACTATGAATTTTTTATCAAAAATATCCCGACTCCATTTTTCGGCCATCGGAATTCTTACGTGGCTCACCAGATGACACCGTATAACTTTTAATTATTACTATTAAATGACATGACACCTAAAATAAATAAAACATAAAAAAATCACAAAACATCACCCATCCCTACCCCACCACTAGTACACCAAGGGTGTTGATTATAGCCGACGATAGCCGTCGGAAACTTCTATCTCTAAGAAAACAGTTATCAAAATTAGGCTATTGCATCCCATACCACTTAATTATACGATCCTGAAATCTAATTACACAATTGGATTTCCATCTTCAACTGAACCGCCCAACCTCATAATTCCTAAAAACGAAAAGTAATTTCAATTAACACAACACCCTAAACGTATTCAAACACACCGTAGACGTATTCAAACGCTATTGGATGGTGGACCGGTGGTGGCGTGAAGATGGGTGATGTTTTGTGATTTTTTATTTATTTATTTATTTTAGGTGCCATTTCATTTAATATTAATAATTAAAAGTTATATGGTGTCATTTGGTGAGCCACGTAAGAATTTCGGTAGCCGAAAAATGGAGTCAGGATATTTTTTTATAAAAAATTCATAGTTTAGGGTTTAAGAAAATATTTATTAAAGTTCGGAATATTTGTGATAAAGATGATATACTTTAGGATTTAAATTGATATGTATCCTTAAATAAATAGAGATTAGGGAGTATCAGTTTACTTTAATTTAATTAACTAGTGCTCCTCCATACTTGTATGGACAACGTATCAAGTACTTGATTTGAAATATGAAAAGAGGAATCAATTAGTAATTTGTTTTTTAAATCGAGTGATCATATCTTGCTTAAGATTAATTTATTAAAGTCGTGGTGTTGGCGGCGTGATCGATTGGATTAACATCATCTTATCAACACGTGGCGTGGTTGAATTGTGCACTAACTTGCAGAAAATGGAAAAGGAAATAAATTTGGTCCAAGATAAATCGAGAATATTCTTGTGAATCTAATTATTTCATGTTCCCATCTTTTAGTTTTTTCCAAAATATATTTCTATCTCTACGTTTTTCATAATATGTCCCGTTTGATAAATTCTGGCAACAGAATTATGACTCACCTTACCGAATCCAAATGTGAAATATCTTTTTTTCACGTCAACATCAAAACGACGTTTTATTACCTCAAAAAAAAATCCACAAAAATTAAACTCCATCTAAGCTAATATAGCAAAATAAAAAATTAATATAGCAACACAAAAATAGAGCTACGAAAATGAGATTTTAGCTTATGTCGGTTTTCTTTTTTTTGGAGGTGACAAAACGAACGCCGTTTGGAAGTTGGCGTAGTAAAAAAAAACGGTTCGCATTTGAATCCGGCGAGGCGAGTCATCATGCTGGAATTTGGCAAACGGAACATATTGTGAAAAAAGTTGAAAGATGGGGGCATATTATGAATAAATGAAAGTTGTGAACATATTTTGGAAAAAACTGAAAGATGGGACATAAAACACTATTAACCCTTATTTCGATTAACCAATTAATTCATTAATTACCTTTTTATTTTGTTTCGGATTAATTGCTTATATTTATATATGAATTATTTTTTAATTTTTATTTCAAAATAAAAATATTATTTTTGTGATAAATAAATACACGATTTATTAAAATTCTGGCAATCCTTAATCCTACGTAGAATTTCTCCACTCACACAATATCTTTCACTCTTTATTAAGTCACATGGTGGCACTATTTCCCCACTCACACAATTCTTTTACTTTTCATTAAATTCGTGCCGTCCACAAAGTGGAACATTCTTCGTGGACGGTGGGAGTATCATTTAATATAAACTAGAATACCATCTTTAAAATATATATATATAAAGGAACTGACCGGATCAGATCCGAACCGCTCGAACCGACAGGATCTTGGTCGGATTCGAAATTGTGCATACGATCGGCCTGACACAAACTTTTGCGATATTTATATTAGGGGTGAGCATAAAGTACCGAAAAACCGAACCGACTGCGAAACCGTCCCGAAACCGTCCCGAAATTATGGTTAATCAAACCGGTTTGGTCGGGTTTTTTTGTAATTCTAAAAAAACCGTACCGGCCGGTTCGGTTACGGTCTTTAAATTTAA
>JAYJMF010374139.1:0-26671 GCA_036873715.1 Salvia sclarea | reverse complement strand
AGAAAATTATATTGAATTTGAAACTTAATTGGAACTCACATATTTTCTTTTACTCTCTCCATAACCCGATTCTCTTTCCATAACCCCATTTTCTCTAATTTAATGATATTTTTTTTTAACTTTTATATCATAGTGGCAATACAAATACTTTTGTTATCTACTCTAATTATTCTTAAATACTATTACTACTAATTTATTATTATATTATATATTAATAAGTGTTTAATTAAATAGACAAGTCGCAAGATTATACGTATAGACAGAAAAAGTAAATTGTAAATTCCAATCGAATAAGAAAAACAGAGAAGTGATGAAAGTAAAAGAAATGAGTTAGGGGTTGGTTGGTTCAACTCTTGACGACGAAATCCTCAATTGTGAAGCGAGTTGCAGCAGCGAACCCTAATGTGATTGTAAATGTAAATGTGGTAATTCATTTTCATCCATCCACCTCCTATTACGTTACAGTCACGCTTAATCCGCTGCTGTCGAGCTGAAGGAAAAGCGGCTGGGTTTGGGCGTTATGATCGGCGATTTCACCGGAAAAACTTCCACCCACCGATTCGCGTTGATCGGAGCTGGCGCCCGTTGATCTGATCCATAGCTTCTCGGCTCAATTGAAAGCTAATTAGATTTATCATCCAATTTCTCATAATTGGGTGGGAGCTGAGTGAATCCTAATGGCCAATAGACAGCAGCAATCTTCTCCTGGTGGTGGCGGTTACTCCTCTACTGCTTCACCCTCTAATTTAGATACATCGAAATTGGGAGGAGGATTTGGTGGTCCACCTCCCCCGCCGATGATACAAACCAATCAGATACCTTCTCCGTCAATCAAGACCCCGAATCTACCGTCTCCGGCGAATGGAATCCCACTTCCTCATTTGAGCACTCCCCCTGGCCCTCCTGTATTTTCATCACCCCTCCAACCGGCTGCTGTCCCTTTCAGGACCTCTCCTGCATCTCCTCAGCCCATTGCCCCTTATTCATCAAATTCCTCCTTACCCACCTCTTCCCCGCCAGCCCAAAATTACTCAAATGGATCGCAGGAACAGACTTCCGATCTTACAGAGGAGCTCTCCTTCGCCCCTCATGCCGACTCCCCCAATCTTCTTTTTTCGGCTCACAAGGTACATATTGTCTCCTGTCTTCAGATTTCTAGGCAACTGGGGTTGTTCAAACTTTGTCATAAGTTCCAATGTGATTAACTCCTCTCTTCTGAATTGCTCTATTGGAACATAGTTACGTTTCAGATTTCTGAGAGATTAACAACCTTATGAACATGAAATTGCTAGGCAACTGGATTTGTTCAGACTTTATCATAAGTTCCAATGTGATTAACTCCTCTCTTCTGAATTGCTCTATTGGAACATAGTTTCGTTTCAGTTATGAATGTATAACCTAAATTTTATCATAAGTTCTAATGTGATTAACTCCTCTCTTCTGAATTGCTCAATTAAAACATAGTTTCGTTTCAGTTATGAATGTATAACCTAAATTTTACTATCATAAGTTCTAATGTGATTAACTCCTCTCTTCTGAATTGCTCAATTGGAACATAGTTACGTTTCAGTTATGAATGTATAACGGAACCTGGTTTCTTTCATTTGCATGTGAAGACCATGATGCTATACTATGGTTACTCTGATATGCATCTAAAAGTTTCGATTGGTGCTTATCTCCCAGGTGTTGAAACAAAAGAAGGTAGCCAACGTTCCCAGTTTAGGTTTTGGGGCTATAGTTTCTCCGGGCAGGGAGGTTTCACAAGGGCCTCAGATAATTCAGCGTGATCCGCATCGTTGCCAGAACTGTGGTGCTTATGCTAATCTCTACTGCAATATTTTACTCGGTTCAGGCCAATGGCAATGTGTGATATGTAGGAATTTGAATGGAAGTGAAGGGGAATACATAGCTCCAAGCAAAGAAGAGCTCAGAAATCTTCCAGAGCTATCGTCTCCTCTGGTTGACTATATCCAGACTCCCACCAGAAGACCTGGTTACGTACCAGTGTCAGAATCAAGGATATCTGCCCCAATTGTTCTGGTGATCGATGAGTGTCTAGACGAACAACACGTACAACATCTGCAGAGCTCTTTGCATGCATTTGTGGACTCCTTGCCCCCAACAACTAAACTTGGGATTGTGCTTTATGGCCGTATGGTTTCAGTGTATGATTTCTCTGAAGAATCAGTGGCATCTGCTGATGTACTTCCTGGTGACAAATCACCAAGTGAGGATGCCTTAAGGGCATTGATCTATGGAACTGGGGTATATTTGTCGACTGTTCATGCTTCTATTTCTGTAGCGCATGCAATATTGTCATCATTGACACCATATAAACTGAATCTGCCTGAAGTTCAGAGAGACCGTTGCTTGGGTGCTGCAGTGGAGGTTGCCTTAGCAATAATTCAGGGGCCATCCGCTGAAATGTCGAGAGGTGTTGTTAAAAGGCCTGGTGGAAATAGCCGGATAATTGTGTGTGCTGGTGGACCATGTACTTATGGCCCTGGTTCAGTACCTCATTCTCTTAACCATCCAAACTATTTGCACTTGCAGAAATCAGCATTGAAATGGATGGATAATCTAGGTTCTGAGGCTCATCGGCGCAATACAGTGGTTGATATACTTTGTGCCGGGACATGTCCTGTACGGGTTCCTCTACTGCAGCCTCTTACAAAATCTTCTGGAGGCGTTTTGATTCTTCATGATGATTTTGGCGAAGCATTTGGTGTCAATCTGCAGAGAGCTTCTTCTAGGACTGCAGGTTCTCATGGTTTACTGGAAATCCGGTGTTCAGACAGTATTTTTGTCAGTCAAGTGGTGGGACCTGGTGAGGATGCCTATGTGGATAGCCATGAGTCTTTTAAGAATGACACTGCTGTTGCTATTCAGATGCTCAGTGTTGAAGAAACTCAGAGTTTTGCAGTGTCAATGGAGAACCGTGCGGATATCAAGAGCAATTTTGTGCACTTTCAGTTTGCAATTCAGTATTCAACTGTTTATCAAGCTGATATCTCGAGAGTGATCACTGTTCGACTTCCGACGGTAGATAGTGTTTCAGCTTATCTAGAGAGCGTACAAGATGAAGTGGCGGCTGTTCTAATTGGTAAAAGGACTCTTTTGCGAGCGAAAAGCTTCAATGATGCTCTTGATATGAGGCTAACTCTTGATGAGAGAGTTAAAGATGTTGCAATTAAGTTTGGTTCCCAGGTGCCAAAATCAAAACTTTATCGGTATCCTAAAGAGCTGTCACTATTGCCTGAAATCTTATTCCATCTTAGAAGAGGCCCTCTGCTGGGAAGTATACTTGGTCACGAGGATGAGAGGTCTGTTTTGCGGGCTTTATTCCTTAATGCATCCTTTGACCTATCCCTTCGTATGCTGGCGCCTCGCTGTCTAATGCATCGAGAAGGTGGCACTTTTGAGGAACTACCAGCATATGACCTTGCCATGCAATCTGATGCTGCGGTTGTTCTTGATCATGGCACTGATGTCTTCATTTGGCTGGTATGCATTCTAGTGAACTTATGCTGAATAGTTGCATTTGGGTAATGCCACTAAGATCTTAATTATTTGACAGTTTCTTGAGTACCAACCAATACATATTTAGTTTGCTGATATCTCGATTTTGTAACTGCACGGTCCTCATTTGCCTCAATGCATCTTAAGCTCATAATATGTACAAAAATGCAGATTTAAGCTCTCATAATATGATGGGTATTAACTTCAATAGAATCTATTGGAGAATAATGTCAGCATTCCTTGATTCATTTCTAAAGTAATTTAATCATATTAATATCTCTAATTGCCATATTTTGTTGGAGTTTGGTATAAGGTTTATCAGAGGATAAAGATTGTATACCTGCTCTAGTTAACTCCTTATCACGTTCATGTTCTGTTAGGTCTCTGAGATTCAAATAAGTGATTTATATTTTAAGTCATTTTCTTCTTAGCACTTTGGTAATATTATTTGTATCACAGAGACATATTTGAGAATTAAGATTGTGATAATAACCATATATAAGCTCACCCCCACAAGACCTGGCCAATGGACTTCTAAATGACTACTACACCGTGACGCATCTCTTAAGCAATAGCATATTATGGTGCTTTTCTGAAATTAATGACTTGCTCAAGTATTGGATGCCTTGCATTTATTTTCTATTTTGCTAAGTCTATATTGTATTGAAGTTTAATATTGGTTTTGGCATTCCTTATCATGTTGCTATATACTGCTGAAGGATGGAGTACTTCTTTCACCTTCTTTTTTGGGATAAAAATACAGTATGCACCTATACTAACTAAACTATTTATGAACGCCACCATCCATACTGCTTCCATCTGCATTGTTATTTGTAATACTTAACATTGGTGTACATTGATAACCAATTGATGTTCCTTCCTAAATAGTAGGATCCTCTTCCATTTAAGTCACATTGGGTGGGACTAAGAGCTTTATGTCAATATCCAGTGCATTTTACACTTTCGGCCTTGAATTGTTTATGTTTTGAGAGGAATCTATGGAGCTAACAATAGACTGATTGGTTTTTCACATCCAAAATCCAAGGATATGTATTCATACTTTTAATGTTTTTTCAGGGTGCTGAACTTGCTGCACAGGAAGGAAAGAGTGCAGCAGCGTTGGCAGCTTGTAGGACATTGGCTGAAGAGCTAACCGAGCTGCGTTTTCCAGCTCCTAGGATTCTTGCTTTTAAGGTAAGACAGCAAGTTCATGTATTCTTGAAAATGCAAATGGTTCTTGTCATGGGAATTCCACATTTAGCCTAGGATGTAATATATGGTGGTGTCTGTTACAGGAGGGGAGCTCTCAGGCTCGATATTTTGTGTCTCGCTTGATACCAGCACACAAAGATCCCCCTTATGAACAGGTATGTTTGCAATTTGTTAAGCTTCTTGTTATGTTGAAGTAAAGATGTGAAAACATTGAATATAATGAGTCTATAAATGCAGGAAGCAAGATTTCCTCAGCTTCGGACATTGAGTGCAGATGAGAGAACAAAGTTGAAAAGTAGTTTTGTTCACTTCGATGATCCCAGCTTCTGTGAGTGGATGCGAAGCTTGAAAGTGTTGCCTCCTGAACCTAGCTAAGACGGACTTGTTTCTCTTCTCCTACGTCACATTTTCCTTACTCTCTAAGCCTAAGGCCTTGTAATTCATGTACCTATTTTCATAATCCCTTTTTTTGGAATCTTCTTTTTTCACATCAGACTACACACTGACACTGCACCTCAAATCCTAACATTCAATTTTGGATAGCTGCTATAAATTCTTACATGACTTTGATTGTCTTCCACTTTGTTGGTTTTCAGTTGCTCTAGTCACACACACTCAGTATTGGTATAAAAGTTGACACAATGATCAACAATATCATTTATATTATTACGCTCGACTTTTCATGAATGCCCTTTTCTTCCTTTTAGTCATTTTTACATGTTCTATAGAATAGACAATTTTTCCGACCATGATGAAATTTTTTCTGGAGGTATGTATTTTTTTAAATTTCATTTTCACCCCAATTATAGATAATATTTTGATGTGATGTTGTTATCATGAGAGGATTGGTATGATAAATATTATTTTCAACCCTAGAGAAGATGATGAGATAGAAAAAGTGAAGATCACTAAAATGTAATACTTTAATTTCATCTATTTTTCATGATAAATTTGTAACTAAAGAGTAAAGAGAATGCACCCTTAAGTAATACTAGTACTCTTAAATCTTAACCTCTAATAGAGGATTGGGTTGCCTAAAATATAGTATTAATTAATCGACTTTATGTGGTTAATTATCAATTTTATGGGGTCCGTCTATCCCAAAGTGTATGGATTCATAAATTTGACAAGAGATGAAGTTTGATTAGAGAAGTTGGCTAATACTATAATTAGTATAAGGTTAATTAAAAGAGAAGAAATCAAGAAAGGACGTTGTCCTAAAATAGGCGCGAGACGTGGCCATCTCCATTTCACTATTGATGTTGTGAATAAACTAATCTAATAAACATGGCCATAAATTCCAAGTAACGATTCACACAATAAGTAAGACTCATCACTCTTCAAATTATACAGTAAGAAATGGCCGGAATTTCTATGCTGAGGGGCGCTGCTTCTTCCCGCATACCTGTCATTCATCACTCTCAGGTCCCAATTCCTATTCTCTCTCAACTCAAATTTGCTCAATTTATTTTTGGCCTTACTGATTTTCTGATTATGTATATGATTACAGTTACCAGTGTCCATACGCTTATCCTCGAGGAAACTCAGATATGGCCCTGGTAAATTTTCCGTTTTGGCGCGTTACGCGCAATCGCAGGATTTCTCCACCCGTCTTCAAGGTGAATATGCCTGCAATATTTGTGCATATGCTGTTATTCTGTAACTCAGATACTAATTTTTCGTTTTCTTATTTAT
This sequence comes from Salvia sclarea, assembly GCA_036873715.1. Classification (NCBI taxonomy): domain Eukaryota; kingdom Viridiplantae; phylum Streptophyta; class Magnoliopsida; order Lamiales; family Lamiaceae; genus Salvia; species Salvia sclarea. The sequence goes on along the minus strand of JAYJMF010374139.1, from coordinate 20,245 downwards.
CTACATTAATTCGAATAGTTTTCCAAGCAGCTTGATTATTTGATTTTGAGGGGCTGGACTCCTGATTTTGAAAAGTTCAATAACTTAGGCAGTGTTAGAATTGTTGATTGCAATACTATATCTTAATTGGGGGTTGAGGAGGCAGGGACAAAAAACAGGGGAGGAAGATCGTGTGATCCGTGCATGTTGGTTCTATGCTTGACTGAGTTCTTCCATTTCTACAGAAACTAATGGGCTTGTGTATGTGCCAGTAAGGCTGCTGTTCTGGAACATGATATTTCCTTTTACAAAATGGCGGGATTGACTATTCATTTGAGCTACATACTAGCAGATTAACACATCTTAGAATTTTCTTAAACTTGGTGATCAGATGATGCAACTGTATAAACATTTCGTTTTTAATTGTAGGTCAGGCCAGTGTGTTTTTGGAGAGTCTGAAGAGGCCTTTTTTGATTTCTTTACTAATTCAATTATTCGTGTATTTAATATAGCAAATAACAAAAGGTGAGTCTCATATTGTTGCAGATAGTATGCAGAACTTGCCCAAACTTCTGGAGGATATAGTCCAGACATCAATAAATACAGGTCCTCGTGGAGCTCTTAGGCTAGCTCAAGGCATCCAAGCAGTTATTGGTGTTGGCAGCGAGTGGGTGGCTGATGCTTCTAAGGTGGTGTTATCAGATTATCTTATGATTTTTATTATCACATATTTTCTTGGGTTTGATGCTATGCAAAGTTATCCTGTAAATTCGTTTGAAGCTACCTTATCAAAAGACGTACTCATCTGCCCAAGTTCTTCTCATTCCTTGCGGATATCATTAGTTATCCCATCGAGTAGGAATTTTTTTTCATGTATCATTGCATGTAGTGTGTTAATACTAAGCTCAGGTTGAACTTTACAATCTAATCTGTAACTTTGTGACATAGATGTTGACATGAATTCTTATGCTCTTTTAAATCTGTAGGCAGAAAATTCATCCAGCAGATTAGCAACTGACTTGCAGCTTGGCTTATTGTCGCCCCTTTATTTGAGGAAATTATTCGAACGTTTGGGGGCTACATATATTAAATTAGGTCAGGTAAGTGAACAAAACGTATGCACTATGATGTTCTTCTGTCTGTTTCTTTTTAATATCTTTTTTAGTTTCTCATAAAGGGAGGTAAAACAATATGTACCAAATAAATAAACTCTATCAACTTCCTGCATTCTTAATTATCAATAGACTGTAGAGTCCTCATCAGACATTGTTTAAGATAGATTACAAATTCTCCTACCCAAACAAATTTGCCAAACCAGCTTTCCCTGTAGTTTTGACTACAGTGAAAAATAAAATCTTATCACAGTGTTCTTCTATATGCAGCTAATAAACCGACAGGTCCTACACTGGGAAAATTTTAATTTGATTTCTGTGCCTCTGTAGTTATTTCTCGCATTTTCATTATCAATTCATCTCCATACAGAAGAGAAAAGGTCACTTATGGATCCTTTAATTTTGAATATGCAGTTCATAGCATCTGCACCAACTTTATTTCCTCCAGAGTATGTCCAGGAGTTCCAATATTGTTTTGATAGAGCTCCTACAATTCCATTTCAAGAGATTCAAGCAATCCTTCGCCAGGAGTTAGGAAAGCCTATTGATACCGTCTTTGAATTTGTGGATCCTACTCCGGTAGCCTCTGCTTCCATAGCACAGGTTGGTATCACTGTAATTGTTTCTGATACTTGTGTACAATGGTACATTAAATTGTTTTTCAATGTATTCAATCTATAAACTTCTGTCAACAGCAAACTCCACATTTTATTTTCAGGTGCATGGTGCCAGGATAAGGGGTACTCGAGAGGATGTGGTTATAAAGGTGTTAAAACCAGGGATAGAAGATATCTTGGTGGCAGATTTGAACTTTGTGTATATTGTTGCACGCGTTTTGGAGTTTTTGAGTCCTGACCTTAGTCGAGCATCTCTGGTAGGTATTTTTATGGTTGTTACACTGTTCTATCCCCATAGACATAGTACTCTAGGTGTCAATTTTATCCTAGTAAATGGATAATGAAAATTTCATACCCAAAAATAAGGGCTCGGTGACAACTTTATCCCGATGCCATTTTCCAGCTGAGAAACACAATTTCTTGTTAGAAAGAAATTTAATCATGTGCCACATCATCACATTTGGATATTCGAGCAGAAATGACACTCATGAAATGCATTTCTTGGCACCGGAAAATGGCATTAAGATTGAATTGACATCAAGCCCTATTATATTGGGATAAAATAGTGTATTAACCCTATTTTCATATGATTCCATACATTTTATATATGGTGTACATGGTTTTCTTCCTTTTCTTTTATTTTCTAAAAAATGGTTATAAAATTTATGCATTCTTTGATAGTCCCTGAATAGACATCTATACAAGTATGTGATGGAATAGACTCTTCTTTCTTCATTTTTGGGATAAAAGGTTTGGTAGTGTGCACAAGGTTTTGTTCTAATATGGAAGCAGCAATTGTAGGTTGCTATTGTGAAAGATATTAGGGAGTCAATGCTGGAAGAAGTTGACTTTAAAAAGGAGGCTACAAATGTTGAGTCTTTCAGGAGATATTTGGAATCTATGGGTCTCACAAGGCAGGCTACTGCTCCAAAAGTCTACCAAGAGTACAGTACTAAGCGAATTCTGACAATGGAGAGGCTTTATGGAGTCCCTCTCACAGACTTGAACTCCATAAACTCACTTGTCCAGAATCCTGAGAATAGTCTTATTACTGCCTTAAATGTCTGGTGAGATTTAAAGACATTGCTTGAACTTAGTAGGAGAAATATAACCTCTGTTCTGTGACTGATAATCGATTCTTCTCTCTAGGTTTGGTAGCTTGCTTGCTTGCGACACCTTCCATGCAGACGTGCATGCGGGCAATCTGTGGTTACTGCGCGATGGCCGCATTGGGTTCCTTGACTTTGGTATTTAGTTATTTCATTTGTACTGTTTTAGTATGTTTTTATTGGCAATTGACTTCAAAATCTGTCAGCCCTAGTGTTATTGTTACTTTCTGTCCTATACTCCTATGGATCTGTTATATGCATTTTCACTATTTTTCCTCTTTATCCTTTTGTATCTTCTGCTGATGGATTTGACCACATTTCTAGAGACTCGGTAAAACAGCTGAAAATATATTCCATCATAATTTGTTTAAAAAAGGGTGGCCTGCTGTCTATCTGTGTCCTCTTGAGTCTTGATTATGACAACAATATGCTGCTAATTCTCTTGTATAGGTTTTAGATGTTATTAGGGATCTGAAGTATCAAACAACAGTTTAACAACTGCGGTAATTTGGGTTCTTTATGTTCTTCATTGGACTATTATCACAAAAGTTCTTCAAGCAATGTTAATTCTTGGACCAAATTTACTGGTTATTACCCTTGTATTTGTTGGTCAAATTACCATATGGCCTCTGATTGGTAGACCACTAATGCTTAATATTTTCCCCTTCAGAAAACGAGGTATAAACATAATTTGATTTGTTAAACAGGGATTGTTGGTCGGATTTCTCCGAAAACATGGTCTGCTATGGAAGTATTTCTGTCATCCCTAGCAACTGGAGAATATGAATCCATGGCATCTTCATTGATTGATATGGGTGCTACGAGCAATGATGTAGACTACAAGGCATTTGCAAGGGATCTTGAAAAGATATTCTCCTCCATACAGGCAAGCATTTATGTTTACATTACGCCTTTAGAGATTTATGTTTATACAATAAAAATGAAAATTCAGTCAATTCATGGAAGTGCCATATCTGGTCTCAAGATTTATGGCCTTTTTATTATTGGTTGTCAAAATGAGCAAACGATGTTGAACTCTCTGAGTGATAAGGTGCCCTATTTTACTAATATATTCAAATAGTTTAACTGCATCTTCAAACTATCAAGCATAAGAAGAAATGCCGACCTTTCAAATGGGGTTGAAAGAAGCTGAATAAGAGAGGCATCTTTATGTGTTGAAATGTGAAACTGCGTGTCTGGGGAGATTTAGCCTTATATCATTTGACAGTTGTATGATTCCAATTTGGATAGCATAGAAACTGGAACAAGTTGATGAGGTGAGATGAGAATTGACATATATATGTGGTAAATTTGTGCAGGACTTGGATACAGAGATCATTGTTGCTGCAGCAAGGGAAGCTAATACGAATGCGACTGCAGTTTCTGCGAATGTTGTAGTTGACGAGAGACAGATGAATGCCATATTTCTTGATTTGGTAAGATAGACATATCCTCCCTCTTTTGATGTTTGCTTCATTGTAGATATAATGAAGTAGAATTCGTGATTTCGATTGATGTGGTGTTTGTATATATAGGTGGGGGTTAGTGAATCATACGGTCTGAGATTTCCCCGGGAGTTTGCACTTTTGATGAAGCAGCTTCTTTATTTCGACCGGTACACGCGACTCTTGGCTCCCAATATGAACATGCTGCGCGATCAGAGGATTAACATCGTTTCCAGCAAAACAACCACATTTTAGACTTGAAAGCAAGCAATGTTGTTGTTAGTTATTTAGTTGTATAATGATCAAAACAAATGTTTGTGTATTACCATACATTTGCTGCTTCTGTAAAACGAACAACTCTCAGATTCCTTGAGCATTCATGCAAATACATACCAACCTTTTAGTATGAAAAAACTAAATCGTTTTTATTTCTTCTGAACTTTTAAAGGTACCACTCACTGCTCATTTCCATTTGACACATGTATCAATTTATATCAAAATGTAACAATATAAATTAAGACGATTAGATGACCCCAAAATGTCATTGATATTTAATAAGAGGTTGGCTTTCAAAAATTCACTTCAAAATTAGTGTTCAAGTATTTGGATAGAATAGATAAAGAAAAATAGAATGAGTTTAGGTTCCCGATAAAGGAGAAGAATTTTACATGTAAGAACAAAAAGAAAGAATAATGAGAGAAAGCAATAACTTTATGTATAATATTGGGAAGACGAACGCATCGCTCGAAATTTCTGAACCCCACAAGTTGAAATAAACCGATTTAGACGGTGCGGCGACAGCAAGAGCAATATGCAGATCCTTCACATCCCTTGCTTGGAAGATAACTACTCTTACATGTAACCGAATCCCAACTCTCTCTCAAATTGCTTTCAATCATCACTATCTAATTCGAATTTTGCTTTGCAGGATTATCGATGAGGCGACGAAAGAAGCAGCGGTGGTAGACCCCGTGGAGCCTCACAAGATTCTTAGAGTAGCTCAAGAAAACGGGGTTGACCTCAAGCTTGTCCTCACCACCCACCATCACTGGTCTCTCTCTCTCTCATCCCTTTTTTATGTGGATCAATCGTTAGTTGAACCTCGTAAAATTCTTCGTTCTATAATGGGTACTTCTGAATTGTGTCAATACTCGTTGATGCCAAATTTAATTATCTTCAGCTCAACTTAACTTAGTTGAATTGGGGCTGCAAAAAGAAATGTTATTTAGTTATTAGCTGATTAATAGTAATTTATCTTTGATGTTATTGGAATGGTGATTTTCGACAAACAGAATGGGAATTCATTGGATTGTATATAGGGATCATGCTGGTGGCAATGAGAAGATGAAGCAGTTGGCGCCGGAGATCAAAATATTTGGGGGTTCCCTGGATAATGTGCAGGGCTGCACTAACAAACTTGAAAATGGTGATAAGTTATCTCTTGGGGCTCATATCAATATATTGTCTCTCCATACGCCATGGTATTACTACATTTCCTGCTTCACTTTGTCCGAATATTTCTTTTTGGTGTTTTTCTCAAGTACTAGTACTCTTTTCCTGTGGGAGATTTACTTATTTATCAATTGCACAATTACCTTCATCAACCATTGCCAATTATTAAGTCGCTTCGTTCTGATTTCAGCCACACCAAGGGTCATATAAGTTACTATGTCACTGGCAAAGAAGGAGATGACCCTGCTGTTTTCACTGGCGATACCTTGGTGAGCCAAAATCATTTCTAGTTTTAGAAAGCTGCTTTGTTTTAATCTATAGATGTTTTTGTGAATAGAAGGAAAGTCAAGTAGCGTATCAGGTTGATTTGTTCTAGAAAAACTGGATATAAAAACATCGGCCCTATGTTCCTGCTGTTAGCAATAAGCAGGGCATAGTGATACAATTAAATTCTTTGTTCGTTTTTGGTCTGATAAAATATTGAATTGAGCATGTTATGAATGTGGTGCAGTTCATAGCTGGGTGTGGAAAGTTTTTCGAAGGCACGGCAGAGCAGATGTATCAATCATTATGCACTACCCTTGCTTCTCTACCAAAGCCAACTCGAGTATATTGTGGTCATGAGGTAATATGAATTTGTATCAGTGCTTAGATGTTTTTTCACATTTCTTATCACAGGATGAGTAATTGTTTGGGTGTAAATAGTTTTTCTCTAATGTGGTTAGTCCAAATGCTAGGATTGGCAATGCCTTCTTATGGTTAATATATATCTGTAGCAAGAGGAAATTCTCATTTATCTCGGTTATTAAGGCTTCAAGGTCATCAGATTTATGTTTACTTTGTTATATGTATAGATTGGGTATGATTTGGTAATCATCATAAAGAAAATAGGTTAGCTGGGAATTGTCCAAAGGAAGTTCAGATGCATGTTCTCGTACTGTTTTCCTTTTCCTGTTATAAGTTGCAGTTTTATAAATTTGATACACATAATAAGTTCATCTGAAAAATAGTTCTTGGATTTGGATGTGCAATCACAATTGTTTCTGTTGTGCCTGGTTCGGACAATAATGAGCCCATTCTATATATTATGGAAAACAATTTAAACATGTTTGGTATTCTGTAGTATACAGTGAAGAACTTGCAGTTTGCCTCGACAGTTGAGCCGGATAATGCAAGCATATCACAGAAATTATCATGGGCTGAGCACAAGAGGAAGACCGGGCTTCCAACTGTACCCTCAACCATCGAGGAAGAGCTTGAGACTAACCCGTTCATGCGTGCTGATCTGCCGGAGGTTCAGGTATAGATAATGTTTTTGAAAGTGATAGCCTAAAATGTTTGGTAGATTGATTTTAAATTATGTTATGCAGGAGAAAGTTGGGTGCAAGTCAGCTGTTGAAGCCATGCGGAAGATACGACAGCTAAAGGATGAGTGGAGAGGATGATGATTTAGAAGAAGAAGTCATGTTTATCAATGGTGTTTGTTTATCTTGGAATTTTGTTTTCAAACAATACTTTTTTATATATAGTAAATGTAATAACAAAACAAACACTTGTTGGTTCTAATTTTTCGTGTTTTAGGATTTGGATTCACCTAATTAGCTATAGTGATAAATCAATTAACTTTGTCTACGGAGTAAGGGATTTTCGCAATTTAAAAAATTAATTCGATTTAATTTTATTTTCCGATTTGATTTTATTAGAATTAACTAATTAGTTAAATAAAAAATAAACAGAATAAATTAGTTAAATTCTAATAAAATTAAATTAAATCATTTTTTTAAATTGTAAAAACCTCTATTTTGTTAATTTATTTTTTCCTTTAAATATGCTAGTGTTATAGTGTCGACTTTTTTATATATGAGATAGATGTGTCGTAATTCCCCATCATCGATCAATTCCACAATATTGCGATATCTTTGAGGTTAACAAGCTTTGGGTTTGCAAAAGTAGAAGTGATTATAATCCTTGACCTTAACGATCATTCATGCTCTCTTCTCATATACTAACAATTACTAAACGAGATTCTGTGTGGTAGTAAATGAAAGGTGAAAGAATTCGAGGGACAAAAAAAAAGAAGGCAAAGGAGTTGTAGACAGAAATGGAAGCTTTAGTGTGCAGAAGTCTCGGGGAGCCGACGGTCCCGGTGGAGGGGAGTGATGTGTCGGCGCTAACCCTCTCAAGGGATCACCCAATTCCCCAACTGAAGTCACCCACGTCGGTGCGAGTCCGAATCAAAGCAACCAGCTTGAACTTCGCCAATTACCTTCAAGTCCAGGGCAAGTACCAAGAGAAACCGCCCTTGCCCTTTATTCCAGGCTCTGATTACTCCGGCACCGTCGAAGCCATCGGAGAAGCTGTCACTAACTTCAAAATCGGGGACCCCGTTTGCTCCTTAGCCGCCCTCGGTTCATTCGCCCAATTTATCGTTGCCGATCAATCCGAGCTGTAACCAATTCTCAGACTTGACTATGAATTCTTCCTATTTTTACCTCCTCAAATTCCATCAATATATAAATTGTAGCTCAGCTCTAACTAATACTCATGTGTCTAAGCTAAATTGAATGCTTCAATACCTTGTCATTTGGGTATTTATATGGGTTCTGATTCTGTGCTTATAGGTCATAATTTGCTTTTTCTGCTTCTTGTTTCGTGAAAAGATATTCGAGAATCTGGGCCTCCCTGAATTACTGAGAAAAACAAGAAAACTTATTCCTTGTCAATCTGAATACTGTATGTATGCATGTATCATGAGAATATTGCGATTGAATGACTAGCAGAATAATTTTTCTAAGCTGAATTGTGAGTGAGGGAACTGCAGCAAAGCTTTAGGATTAGGAACATACTTGATGAAGAATTTATGGTGATGGATAAGGGTGGCTTCTTTAGCCCCTGTTGATCATATTTCCTGAATGATACTGCAATCTAGTTACATTAGCAAATGTTGAGTCAATCAGTTCATCTTTTTTGGACAATTCTTGCATTTAAATGATGAGCAGCGTATAACTATAGAATAATCAGAAAAGTGAATTTTTTTGGAGCACATGAGTTAGTTATTCTGATTTTTTTATGTATGGGGGAACCACAGATTTTTGGTGCCTAAAGGATGCGACTTGGTTGCGGCTGGTGCATTTCCAGTTGCCTATGGCACATCTCATGTGGCACTTGTTCATAGAGCACAATTGCAAGCTGGTCAGGTAGTCTGCAATTCCTGCTTTTCTCAAAATAATCCAAACTTTCGGCCTTTGTTTATTGAAGGATAATGTGGATGGCATGAAACTTGCAGGTATTGATGGTTCTTGGTGCAGCTGGAGGAGTTGGTGTTTCTGCTGTACAAATTGGCAAGGTCCGAGGCGCCACTGTTATAGCTGTTGCTAGGTAAGTCGTGAGGGTTTACATATGCCAACCTGTGTTGTTGAACAAGAAAGCTGATTTTTGCTTGTAATCGAATGGGCAGAGGAAGTGAGAAGGTGAAATTCCTCAAGTCATTGGGTGTTGATCATGTTGTTGACTTGAGCAAAGAGGATGTGACTCAAAGCGTGAAGGAATTTCTCAAGGCTCGAAAGCTCAAAGGGGTGGATGTTCTGTATGATCCGGTGGGAGGCAAGCTGACAAAGGAGTCGTTGAAATTGTTGAACTGGGGAGCACAAATCCTCATCATAGGGTTTGCAAGTGGGGAAGTGCCTGTAATCCCAGCAAACATTGCTCTTGTTAAGGTACAAATGCTTGAAACAATTGGTTTTCTTGTTATTGCAGAAAAGGGATAAATGAATGAATGTAATTCTGTTATGATTGCAGAACTGGACAGTTCATGGACTATATTGGGGGAGCCATAGAATACATCAGCCGCGTGTTCTGGAAGATTCGCTAAAGGAGCTGCTGTCGTGGTTGGCTGATGGCTTGATCACAGTTAAAATATCACATACGTTTAACCTCCGTCATGCGAATCTGGCTTTTGGTGCCCTCAAGAATAGAGAAGCGATTGGGAAGGTTTTGATTGTGTTTGATGAGGCCACTCCCAAGCTGTAGTTGTAATGCCAAAAATATACTATTTCCTTGTACTTTTGAGACATGGGAAATGAGATATATATCAATAAATTAATGAAATAAGTTTGGAGTCTGCTAATCCTTGATGGTGTTTGGGAGAGGTCTGGCTTTGTTTGTTGTTGTCGCATACTTTTGAAGCCAAGAACAATATTATCAAAAATTTCTGGAACAAGTCCATCAGCTAGACTTATCTAAACCATCATGTATGAACATAAAAATAATTTTTATAAAACTATTTTAATTTTGTTCGTGGAAGGAAGTTAGATGGAGACAAGTCGTCATTGAATACAAGTTAGTTGTCAAATTTTTTACGCAATGTATAGTTAGTTGGACAAGGAAGGCAAATTAAATGTAGCAATTGGATTTGGATGTGTTTTCTATCCAATTCAATCGTATTCTGAAAGCTCAGGTCCGCCTCCATTCTCTTCTTCTTCTTCTTCTTCTTCTTCTTCTTCTTCATTTCCTTTTGTGTTCTTGCGATGTGATCATATCTTTTGTTGCGTGCGAAGAAAAGATTATTTTTCTCTCACCACAATATCACTGCTTCTAATTAAATTATAGCTGATGGCCATTCTTTCTTTTCTGTTCTTTTGTTTTTTTCAACAATTTTGCTCATACTGGACGTCATGTGGTCTGGCATACTTAAATATCATATAAGCATAAAGCATGCCATATTTCTAGATACGTCATAATTTTATTTAGTTTTGAAATACTAGACATGACATAATTAAACTAACAACATTCTTTGCTTAGAAATCCACCTGGAATAGATATACATATGCGATATTGAATTGCAGTATTTTGGACATCAGATGGCATCAGAGAAAGGTAATTCAAATCGCTAGAGTTGATTTGATTTGATTTGATTTGTGATCTGAATATGAATTTCCATGCAACTTATTGATGCATATGGATATGGTACCAATACAGGCATAGCTATAGTGATTATGGGGGTGAGTGGTGCTGGAAAATCGTGAGTAATCAATTCATTCCATCTCTTCCTCTTCCTCTTGTCATTATGTATAAACCTAGCTTGTTACATCAATCTCAATTTATTTGTGATGCAGGACTATTGGTGCGATGCTGGCGCAAGAGATGAATGCTCGTTTTCTCGATGCTGATGACTACCACCCGCAGTCAAACAAAGGTACATTTCTAGCTACCTAGGCAGGTTCTTCATTTATCATGTGTTGTATCAGTGATTCTTTTTCTATGACTCTTAACAGACAAGATGAAGGCTGGGATCCCTCTTTCAGACGAAGATCGCATCCCTTGGCTTCAAACTCTACGTGATATCTTACGAGTAAGCTTGGTAAATGGGGAAACCGCCATTCTTGGATGTTCTGCTCTGCAGAAGCATTACAGACAAATTCTTCGATCTGCTGATCCAGACTATGTACCCGCTTCTTATGCATCGTGTGCTGTCAACTTCGTATTGTTGAGCGTAGATGCAGAGCTTCTTGCTGCTCGCTTGGAGAAAAGAGCCACGGCACATTTCATGCCGCCCAAGCTCTTGCAATCTCAACTGGATTTACTAGAAATAGATGATTCAGAAGGAATACTCAAAGTTGACGCTTCATTCCATCCTCATCAAACTTTGAAAGCCATACAAGCTTTGCTTAAGCCTCACTTGTCTCCTAGTGAACACCTCCATCATGAAGCATAACTCAAAACTTGGGTCTCTCCTATATTCTTCGACTATAAACATATCTCTCCTCTCATTAGCATCTTGTACAAGTTACTTGCATATCCTCTTGAGTCACAATTCTTTTAACCCACACACACAATACTCACCAACTTACACGATGGGACTGTGAACAACTTTAAACGTTAAGGGTGTCTTTGCACCTTATCCCAATAGATAATGATTCAATTATTTATCGGAACCACAAACCGACTCAAATGTCTATGCATCCTCTATGACAGCAAAATTTCACAGGTCTTCCCTCAAAATTTCACATCCTGAAAATTCATGGTTCAAAAATGAGCACCAAATCTCAGTGCATCAACGTCTTCTTTCCTGCTCCCTAGAGGATAGCCAAGTCCTCGCGCCACCACCAGGAGCAGCAGGCCTGCTGCGATCATCCCGCCACCTGTCGCCAGCTGGAGGTTCCGCCCGGCTGCCACTGGACCATTTATCAGTGGCTGGAGGCGGGGCCTGGCCACCCTCAGCAGCCGCTCTTCTGAACCTGGGAACAAACTTCGCAGGTGCAGGCGTAGGTGCAGGTGCAGCAGCAGCTGAAACAGCAGTAGGTGGTGCCGCCTGTGTAGCAGAAACATCAGTCTTGGGTAGCACCGCAGCAGCTGATCTCCCCAAGATCTCTTCCCTCCGCTGCCTTTCTTTCTCTTCGAGCTCTCTCTCTCTTTGCCTCTGCTTTTCAGCAATTTCATCAAGCTTAGCCTTTCGTTCAGCTTCCTCTTTCTTTCGCCTCTCCATCTCTGCATTATCCAGTTAAATCGGGTATATTAGCTATTAAAAACAACTCAACTAAGTGAATGGAGCCTAATTTAATAGAAAGTAGGATAAGACAAATCGTAAATTCAGCCTAGGAGGGTAGAGCTACAGGATCCTCGTTCCTGGAAAATCAGTACTATTAGGTGTCCATATAGGCATATCTATTTTTACCCTTGGGACAAATAAAATGATTTTTCATAATTGAATACGAAAGTACCTTCAAGCTTCCGAGCCTCCTCTTCTTCGCGCAATCTTCTCTGCCTCTCCTCTTCAGTTCTCAGAAAATATATGACTTTCCTATTAGCTTCCCTTTCCTCTTTACGTGACTGGAGGATGTTGCTGATCCTCTCTTCTCTTTCCTGCCTAAGTCTGTCACGTTCAGCATTCCTACAATTTAGTACTCGTTCTTGGAAAATGTTCTACACAATACCAAGAAAAATATGTCAAATTACATACAGCATCAAAATGAAACATCTTTCAAAAAGCGCAACCACTTGGAACAGAATGCCAACTGTTTCAAATGCGAACTAAAAGAAATTAATAACAAAAGCCACATTTTAAATCTCTACTCACGCAACTGAACATTAAGATTGGCAAGCCAGTGTGTGCGTGTTGGCCTAGGGGTAAAGTAGTTTATGCCCTGGGGTAAAGTTCTCAGGTTCGAGTCTACCATGACGAGGACTTCAAATTTATTGTTTATTGACCCAAAAAAAAAAAATATTGGCAAACCGATAAAGAACATCAGTTAAGCCTTCATCTAGGTCCAAATAATAAGACATTGATATTCTAGCAACCAGAACTACCCAAATGAGCTAGCAAGTTGAGGATCAATATCCTTGTCGAAAAAAGTCAAATTATCAATTAATTGATATAGGAGTTAAAGACCTTGTTGTCCAACATCCTGCCAAGCCTTCTTTTCTCCTCTAGGTCTCCAGCATGCCGTTGCCTACTTAAATCAACCTCTCGCTGTATCAAGATAGGGAAAAAAAGAATAAACCCAGTTAAGTTTTATGTAAATATTCAATTGTAATGAACAAAAATCAGTATTATTATTCCAATGCATGAAATCTCCTGCGATAAGGATTACTAGTAATGAAGTATCCAGCCAAGAAGATGCCAGATTTCAGACCTGCTGCTCAAGCTCATGATGATCTTTCTCATCTTCTAATCGTTTCTGAAATGTAGCTTCTATAAGCTGGGCAGCCTCTTCCCGTTTTGCTCTCTCCAAAAAATCCATAGTTTTTCCAAGCTTCTGTAGCCTTTTCTCCATCTCTTGCTTCTCCCTGAGCTGCTCACTAACAGCTAGCTCCATCAAACTCTGCTTGGTTAATTTTTCCTGAATCCATAAAAAATCGTTAATTTGGAAAATAGGGTTAGCAAAACAGCAAACAAATCTATCTCAAGGAATCAGTTCACTCACCCCCTCTAAGACTGGTTTCTTTCCTTTCTTCTTACCCCGCTTTTCAGCTTCCTGCAGCAATGCTTGAGCCTCCTCAAGCTCACGTTCTTCTATTTCCCGGCGAATTCTTTGATTCTTCATTTGCTCAAATTCTAAGGCAAGCCTCTTCTGCTCTGCCTCTTCAGTTATTTTTTGTAATTTCAGCCTCTTTGCCTCCTCCTCTCGTTCCTTAGAATATAAAACCCAGTGCTACTGAATTAGAATCAAACAACTAACACACACACAAGAGGCTATCACATTATCAAAGCGAAAAATGACATACCATCTCTAACAGCTGACGCTCTTGCTCTTCTTTGCGCTTTTCAATAATTGACTTGCGTGCAAGCAGACGTTTGTGCTCTTTTTCAACTACTTCTACTAAATCGGATAGTGTTTCCCCCAATTTCGGGATTCCTTTCCCAGGAGGGTAGATCATGACCCTTGACTTGCTAAGGGATTCAGCGAGAGTGGAGAGGTGATCTTTTAAGCCTTCTGATTCAAGACTCTGAAGAGAAAACATTCATATATAAGTTATTGGAGTTCAAGATACAGCATTCAATGAATCTGTGAGAGAAAAATACAGGGAATAGATATGTGAAGGATAAAATTCAAAACAGACAATTAAGTTAGAAAACTTCAAATGCCAACCCAGCCACAAAGAGAGATATAGGAGCAGTCAGTTTCACAAACACAAAAGGTGTACTGTAGCATCCAGTTGATAAAAGTACACTCGATCAGCCAAGCTCATTTGGGGAATTCAGAAACTTAAAAATTAGATGGTTACCTTATTACCAAAGAAAATCGCACCCTTCCTGTAATTCACTTTCATGGATAAGAAATTATTCTTGACTGCATCAACAGAGATTTTCTCCACCATTGGGAAATCAAAAAAAGGAATTATCTTTGATAGGTTATCAATGGTCATAGTCTGATACACCTGTGAGACCTGGATATATAGAACATACGAAAGAGAACAAACATAATGTAAGATAAGTAGATAACCATATGTGTATCACAAGAAGCAGCCTGACATGGTAATACGTACCCGCTGAAGCAACCTAAGAGCAGCAAGCTTCTCCAGAGAAGGAACATACTGAGAAAGATGTACTTCTGGAACAGAGGAAGCAGAAGCAAGTTTACCGCCAAGCTTTGAAACTTTTGTTAGCAAGGGCTGTACTTGCAGTGCTAGGTGCAAAGGGAGAAATTCATGTTCCAAGATATGGTAAATATCCTTCACTTCCTGAGCTACACAGTTCATAACACCTTTGGCCACCTAAACAAAATATCCAAGAAAATTAAGAATGACTGACGGACAAAAAAATCAGAAAAAAATAGGTGCAAAAATCTAAATCTAGGCACTCAATTTTTTTACTGATTAAGTCATTGTAAACCTAAGCAATAATTAACATAATCTATTATTGTAGCTTACCAAATCCAAAAGCAGCAAGGACCTGGAAAGCTGAAAAAGAATAGAAAGAATAGTTACATCGTTAGCAAATTAAAATAATATCACAAAGCAAGAGCTACAGGCCTACAGCCAAGACAATTATTACCACTTCTCTGTTCTCTGGTTTTGACTCAACATCAAATGCAATAAGGTTTGCCACTCTGAAATTTCGTTCTTTTTCATTTACAAGAGCCATGTGAGACGCTCCATATGAGCGATCATAAGGGGGTACTGAAAGTGCAGCTAGGACAGCAGATGAAGCTATCATCTGCAGGTCCTTGTGATTCAGGTTCTTGTTAAAGCTTTTCTGAAGTAAGAAAAGCTTGAGCCATGCATAAGCATGATAAAGATGGTTGGATGACATCCAGAAAATTTCTGAAAGCTTAGAATAGTATACAACCATCAGGGAAGATTTAGGTGTTTTCTTGACCATACACATCAGTCCAAATATATCCTCAATAGAACGAAAGGCCTCCTACAAATCATAAATAAAGAAAGAAAGTTAGAGAAAATTATAAGGCTTGCACAAGTTACTAGCAATACCTGATGCAGTTATGAGCAAAGAAATAGATAACTTACAAACCTGCCAAAGCTCAAGCTCAGTAGCAACTTTCAGTTGCTCAAATCTGGTGTCTAGATACAACTGCAAACTCTCTGCAATAGTAAGATCAGGCCTATCTCTCTGGTCCCTGTATTTGTTAAGGTTTGCGAGGTGATTCCTGATTATTTCACATAATCTCCGAAACTCGGTAGTCCGTTTGTATTGTTTGCAAAATTGGAAGGCACGATGTGCAGTCATCTGAATATTCAAAATTAGAAGCTCCGTGAATATCACACTAACAAAAATTGCCAATGAAAATAATATGTTGTCAAATTAGAAATAATATGGTTCATTAAATAACATCAAGTTCCATGTCATATTCAAATAACTAGGAATGTGATTACTCCTGCCTTGAATAAATAAAATATGGGTTTGAAACATGACGACATGCCTCTACAAAAGAAGAACATCATGAACCAAACTTAATATAAATAAAACTAAACTGAATATACTAAATAGAAGTTAGAAACTTACAGCATAAAGGGCTTCCAACCTTGAGTTGTTGCGTAAAATTTCAAGAACACTTCTATAGGTCTCCCACAAAAACTTAAACCAGGGAGTGACCAGCTCCTGGTCTGATCTATCCTTTCCTTTTTCCCCACTAACATAGCTCAGAAGCAGATCTTCAGGCCTTTTATCTGCTTCTAAGTCATCTACATCCAGAGCCTCTTCCAAGGCTTGTGCTTGGTTACGTGCAAGCTCAGCTTTCTCGGTGGCCAACTGCATGAAATGTTTTATCACTTCCTCCAATGAAGTTATGTTGACCAGTTGGCAGATACCACGGTATTGGATAAGGCCATCCTTGGCATGTCTTCCCCTCCTCATGTCAACACACAGCTCCACATACTTGAACATTATTTTTTCATGTGTTCTTGTCCAGGCTCTGTACCTTCTCGAGGTAATAAAACTATGAAGAGCCTCAAGTGCCTCTTGCTTTTGATCAACATTGATCAACTCTGCGTCAACATATTTACATGTCAATGACAGCTGAGGGAAAAATATACCACCCAAAGCGCTATACAAGAGAATAATATGTAATTTTTATCCATTTAGTTTCTTTTTATCTGATTGTTGGACTTTTTAAGGCATACGTATAAGTATAACAAGTCAAGTTTAGAGCTTTTGAGGCAAGATTACAACATTTGCCTGTTTGCACAGGCACCAAGCAAGCTATCCCCTCCAACCCTTCACACCTCACATAGAGTAACACAGACTGGTGTTTACTGATTTGATGTAAATGAGTAAACACCATGCTCAATATACTCCATGTAATGTACTTGATAAACATGAATTATACATATGTTGTCAGAGAACAACAACAAGAGATACACTGATTTGCAGGATAACAATAGATATGACAGCTCATTTGTAACTTACCTTCAGCTCGCTTTAAGGCATTCTCAGGTCTGGCAAAAGTAGCCATATTGGAAGACAACCCCACTATTGGTATTCTGCAAATGTGGAATTAAATCAACAAAAGAACCATATAGCGACGGTACTGATGTTGTCAGAATAGCATATCAATTCTTAAAACTCAAAATTTTGTGGAAAAATGGTACAAATTCTTCGAGCTCAATTCTAGCCAATGTAAGAGACTCGCTTGTTTTGTTATTAAAAAAAATTCCGGAATTCGAATGAAAAATGACTACAGGAAATATAAAATCAGCATTCGTGGTGTATGATTAATGTTCCGTCGGCGGCTTCTCTTCTCTTAAAACAAGGAGACTGCTCTGATTTTGAGGAAAACAGCGAACTTTTGAACTATTGGAACGGGAAACATCAAGTTCTTCAAAATTATGTCTTAGAAGAAAACCAAATAACAAAATTTCACGACGAGAAAGCAAAGTCCATTTAAGGTTTTACGATACATACTTACACGCTGAAGGAAGTGTCTCTTTCGTTGGCGGACGGCGGCGGCAGAGGTTATTGTTGGAGTATTGAATCTGATATAGTACTATTAGATTAGATACTCTAATACTATAAAACCAATTAATTAATTCCCAAATATGGGAAACTTTGCAATTCTATTCCCAATTAATTTCTCCTACACTTGAAAATTGAGTAGGACTAGGAAGGACAGTAGCTTTTTTTTTTTTTTAAATAAATTAATGCAGAAATTTTTAAATGGTTGCATCACGAAGCACTTAAATCCGAGATTTTTGATTGCATTAACTTCCTACTACTAGGCAACACACACAAAACAGGACAGTTGGTTTTAGTTACCCGTAGGATGGATTTTACTTCGATTCCAATAATTTGAGTAGTAATTAGTTAAAGTCGATAATTTGGAATAATGTTAATAGTTTAGGATAAATTTGATTATTAGTCATATTAATATACATAAAAACAAAAGGGAAAAGATAAATCAACATAATTTATAGACATAGTAGGGGTCATATTACAATTTTAAAAATATCGGTTAATTTACTTATAATTGACCGGTTCGATTTTATTAGAATTTAATTAATTTATTTTTCTTAAAATTTATAAAACCAAATAATAAAAATTGTTATTTATTTATGCTATCACCGGACTCGAGACTTCTCCGGCCATCGCCGAAATCCGCCTTCGCCAACGCCACTCGCCGTTAAACCACCACCGCCACTCCTCCGGCCACTGGCCGCTGCACCACAACCGCCACCACCCGGTGGTGTCACCTACAAGGAATGCGGACACGCCGTCGACGGCTACACCACCACCGCCACTCCCTCGGCCGCCACGCCGTCGACTGCTGCGGCTGAAAATTGTGCGCGACTGCCGCCGCCACAGCGCATTTATATTTAGACAACCACTTCATCGCTACTCCCGCATTTGTCGATTCTCGAGCTTCCGCAAACACAACAATGGCGGCAGTTAAGAAGGGGGAAATGGAATGCAGCATCAATTCACATAATTAATCGGTTAATTGACAAAATTAATGTGACAAATGGATTTTCTAACGATTCAATTAAGAAAGGAAAAGCTCATTGAATCGCATTGCAGAGCTGAAATCACCACAATCGAATTGAAGGTTTGTTGAAGAAGAAGAACTAGAATGACTAAAAAATAAATAAAAATACGTTTATGAAGCACTGATACGAATTCGAGGCGACGACGTGGCGGCCGAGAGAGTGGCGGTGGTGGTGTAGCAGTCGCCGTCGACGGCGTGGCCGCATTCCTTGTAGGCGACACCACCGGTGGTGGTGCAGCGGCAAGTGGCCGAAGGAGTGGCGTTGGTGAAGGCAACGGGGGGATTTCAACGATGGCCGGAGAAGTCTCGATTCCGGCGATAGTATAAATAAATAACCATTTTTATTATTTGGTTAATAAATTTTAAGAAAAATAAATTAATTAAATTCTAATAAAATCGAACCGATCAATTATAAGTAAATTAAACCGATACTTTTAAAATTGCAATACAACCCCTACTATGTCGACAAACTATGTTGATTTATCATCGCTCAAAACAAAAAAGTGATTAATTATTGGATTAAGTGGTTGTAAATTCATCAACTATTAGTAAATTTTAATTTTTATTGTGTATAAATAAAGGTGTTAAATAAATACATTATCGTTGCTAATTTATAAAAAGGTTATTGGCCTGTAAATTACTAAACTAAACTTTCATCAAATTCTCGTTTTGCATATCAAGTTTAAAATTCGCCTGTAAATTACTGAACTATTGATTTTTTTTCTCATTTTGCTACCAATCATGATTTCAGCTTAATTAACATGAGAACGCTAAAAATTTGACGGACCATAACTAAAACGCGTCGCTCCAACAAACGACAACATTGTGTTATTCGGTGTGGCAGAAATGGCGTCGTTCTTTGCAATTAAATATTTGTTATTATAAGCTAAATTTTTTATATTGATAGCAAAATAAGAAAAAATCAATAGTTCAGAGTAATTTATAAGCGAATTTTAAAGTTGATATGTAAAACGAGAATTTGATGAAGGTTTAGTAATATAGAGGCCAATAACCCTTTATAAAATTTCATCAAATCTATATATCATTAAAGCTAAATCAAAATTTTAAATTGATTTCAAATTGATTTTGATTTCAATGGCAATTTTGTAGTTTATTCAAAATTAAAGGTTTAATATTTAGTTACACAAATTAAACTAGTTTAATTTATTGATTCCATTATACATGTTTCCCTCTATTTAGGATAGTGGGAAGAACTAATTATTTTTTAATCTTTTTTTAAAAAATTATGTTTTATTTTTAATGTTTCATTCTTCTAAAAATATTTATATACCATTAGTAAAAGACTACAATATGCATCTTGAATTAAAGATCCCGGCCCAAGCTTTAATTTGATATAAACTAGTTTATGGCTCGTCGAAATTCGACGGGTATTATTTTACGTTATTAATTATGATCATCGTAAACACAATAATTATTATATATCAAGGTGATATATATGACTTTAATAGATATCAATTATGTAAATTTTAGTCCAGAATATTTATTTGGTCAAATTAAATTAAATTAAATCGTATAATACATAATTAATGTCATAATTAAATTACTCATTAATATTAATATAGAATAATTCAA
>JAYJMF010374032.1:0-26677 GCA_036873715.1 Salvia sclarea | reverse complement strand
TATATATATATAAAACCTTGAATTGTAGTCTGGCACGGAAAAATCTCGATTCAAGAAACCAAACATGAGAAGATTTCACGGAATCCATGATTTAGTGCCTAATATAGTTTGCAACTTTATATTTTGATGATTTTAGAGGACAAAATTATCGTACCCAGATTTGTCTGTATCTAAATTTAAAGCATAAACGTATTTAAGTAAACGAATAGTTAGGAATTTGGAGACGATCAATGTCATTAACTGAATTTCATAACACCATCAAAATAAACACTTATCACATGCATGCATAATAAATTTGAAAATGTGTTGCCACTAAGATTACACGACTATGGATTTATGATTTTGGGTACCTAAAGTCCTAACAATTAATTGCACTATTAGTTATCTTTTCTTTTTCTTTAATAAGTGCAAATTCGCGAGTTTCGGTAAAAGGTTAAATAAACTACTCATTGAGATAATAAACTGCAATCTTATCATGGTTCAAGTCAGAAGAATTTACGCTTCTTTAGCTCTTTATTAGTAAGATATGAACTTCTGAAAAAAAAATGTGACAAAGTATAGAAACTAACTAGATATGAAAACTAATTAAACAACATTGTGATTTGTGGTGGCAAAAATGCAATTAAGCTATATGCGTACAGCGTATATAATACATACAATCACTTTCCTAACGAGAATAATGGGATCCAAACATATGTTGTAATTAATCTGGTTTCCTTAATTATATGGTGCGACATTCAATTAAAGTAGCTTCTGATTCCTTTTGTTAAGAGATCAAACAAAATGAATATGGACATAAAAGCAAAGCCATACATTGCCATCAAGAAACATGCTCGAATCGATCAAGCAATAATTAACCGACGTGCAACATGTACTACAAAAACTACAAAACCACGTCCGCTTATAATATGCTTTCCACCAGAACTCGATAGTTATGACTACTAAATCGTGGTTGAACCACATCTTTCCACGACCAACGGTCCCATCCGAAACCTTCCCTCGACTTCCACCCATATATCGAGAATAGAAACCCTATCAACAACTTAGGATCCCGATCTCATGTCCCATCTTGAAGAAACCCTAAAATCGAGCAAAATCGCCGTGCAAGTGCTCAATGTTCAACAAAAGAAGACTAAGTGTTGTCCCACACCCAAGTGTTTCCAAGAGCTAAATGTGTGAATAGATTAGATGGTTGTGTATTCTTGGAGATGGAGTTTTGCATATTTTTATGCAAAGTTTGATTTATTGGAGAACATTTAGTTCTTGGGAGGGAGACAAGGGGCATATGCAGGCAGATGAAGATTGGAAATAATTATCTTTTTAACCACCTAACATCATGGATGGGTGCAGAGATTTTACATCCCAATGCATTTGTCCTAATGCAAATGGACATACATAAAATTACTTAACTAAGGTTCTTGGACATGACATGTCAATTTTATTTTCGTGCTCAAATTGTTTCTTTTTCCTTGGAAATTCATGTAGAAATCATACCACTCATACTCATGGGAAATTATGAATTAGTCTTCTGATTAAGACATGTGGTAAAGTTAATCTTTTTCGAATTTGAATATTGAAGTTAGTTAATTTGACTGTTTATGTAACTGTTTCGAGTGATAACTTCACGTTTATTAGTCATGGTAAGTGTTACAAGATAATGATTTTTTTCTTTGATTGTTTGACATTTTTTTTTGTCAATTCTGAAAAACCTTTTTTAATTGCTTTTTTCAATACAACTAAGCTTACACGAACATTTTTATAAAATAATACTATAAGTAGTAAAATGTTATTGGATCTAAGCTTGGTATAAGATTAAATTAAAGTTCAACTAGAAATATTTTAGTAACTATTATTGACGTACATGCACCACATTGAATTTAGGTAGAAACATATACAATACGACATTTTAGTATATGATTTATAGGTATTATAGAGCATGGCTTCACATGCATTGCAACAAATTGATTGTAAAATTCAATAAGTGACGTGGTTGGAAATTCTACGTTGTAGATTGTTTGGCTAATTTATATGTAGATATATCTTAATTTTTTAGATTTGTATTAATTAGTCATTATTATGATCACATATTCACATATATATCGATTCATGTCCTTCAATTCGTTTTTTTATGTAGTTATGTACAACTCCGAAAAAATCCATGTTTTTTTTATAAAATAAAATAAAATAAAATAAAATAGGAAAGGCCATGTTTGATCTTAGTGTAGTGTAGGAGGAGTAAATGGACATATCCAATTCTTGATGGAAACAATTCCATAAGATTCTTTTGGTTTTTAGACCAATCATATTCCAAATATTTTGTCTGTTTATGTTTTGTAGCAATTATTGATTTTGATATCACTATTATCGTGAATGAGTTGTATTTGGAATTTCGCGAGATATTAAATCGAATTAGTCCAATATTAAATCGATATTTTATTTTCCAATCGAGATTAAACGAGATGTAGAATTCAAATTAAGATGAGATCGGTGAGAATTTAATATTAGAATTTTAATTCTTTTCACAAGAAGTGTCTACTCTGATTAATGATCTAAAAATATGAGATTCTTATGAATTAACTTGTTTACGGGAAAAAAAATGAAATATTGAACGGGAAAAGGAATAATGTTCCGTGACGCTTGTAAGTACCATTTTGGATTATTGTTTTCATGTTTTGTAAAAAGAATTTGGAATTATTTCTAACCTTAAGGATTTTCTTTATCTATTAATTCATTGAGAAGCAAAATTATGATTATAATTTTCATTTTTTATAAATGATTGAATCGGTACCACAAAATTCTTATCTTATTTGCTAGGACGTATTCCAACGAAAAATCTATCAATTGTGTACTTAAAAAGTAAGATTATCAAAAGTTACAAATTAATTATTTTATTTATCAAAACCTTGTCAAAGTAAAATATTCTCTCAATAAATTATGGATCCGGCAGAAAGTGAGTAATTAAAACAAATAAATCATTGTTCGTATTTCAGAAACCACCCATCATTAACAACAAAATAGCCAATAAGAAGTGTTTAAGGATAAAAGTATCAACTTTAATAAACTAATTAATTAATTGCTATTTGCAATTTTTTAACTTTGTTGACTTTAAGGGGGGGAAAGAGCAACTTTAAGAGGGAGCCTTGTTTACCGATAACAAAAGTGAAAAAAATATGCAATTTAATCAGTTGGTTTAACTTGTTTGAGTATTTAGTCGATATTAATTACAAAATATTGGTAACCAACTCACTTAATTAGGTCACGATGAAAATATTGGAAGTTTGATGCAGAAAACTCGGCGTAACGTTTTTTTTTTTTGGTAAATTCAAATTCGTAATTACTAATTTGTAGCCACAAGCTTATCTATTCTACCAATTATATGCATTGCTAGCTAGAAATCTAGAATGAATGATAAGATATAATATTACATGCATTGCTTTATTGGAAAATAGTAGAATTCGATTTTTTTTCTTCAAATTATCATAGAATAATCATGATCTATTTTGCAATCTTTTTTGAGTTTTACACACTCACTAATTTCTATAGATAGCTTCAAGAACTCCCTAAAATCTACCGGTTAAAGAAGAATTAAGAAGTCTCGCAATCTTAATTACTTGAATATGAGCATTTTCTATATTTCTATAATCTTATAGCATGAGAGTTACGAGGAAATTTGTATAACACCATTTTTCAAATTTAATATATATGTTGTATCTACAAAGAAAACAATGCATAACATAATCATGAGATTAAGATTTATCATAAAATACAATTATGACTAATAATTACAAATAAATTCTTGAAATAGGTGGAGGCTCCGAAAAAACAAGGAAAAATATATCCCAATTTTGGTGCAGATATCAAAATCAGAAAAGGGCAAGCCAACAACCATTTACATTTCAACTCCCTATTCAGCCAATTCCACATGTGAAGTTGAGATACAGTTTTCTTATTTTTAATTGAAAAAGCAAATCTTATTTCAATCATGACCCTGGCACGAAAAAAATTCTTAATTTCACATCGGGGTTTATTAATACCTCTGAATTAAGCTCGTAGTCTAACATCAATAAATAAATAAATGTAATTAGAATCATCAAAATCGGCCCCTCCATTGCTAATATACAACTTCCTCCATCACAAACACTCTCATCCATCGATGTGATCTTATCATCGTCGTAAAAAGTTGATTTCTTTTGGTAGAATGAAATAGTGAAAAAACGAATAAAAAAAAAGGTCTTTTGTGGTATTAAATCAATCAAATTGAAATATTGAGAATCATTTTTTTTTTCATTGATTTTCTTTTATTCTTTTCTTCTTAGGTTGAAGTTGAACCACACTGATCCCTAAACCCTGATCTTGAATTTTGATAGCTATAATTGAAATGCTATAATAGTATATTAATGTCATACAAATCTTTTACATATGAAACATTTTCTTTACATTAAAAACACCATCTTTTCAATTATGCCCATTTTTTCCCACTTTAGTCATCTTGATTGTTATTATATCTCGTTTTAGTCTCCTTAAACCTTAAAATAGAAAGACCTGAGATTTTTAACTGAATATTTCAATGTCATAAGTTTATCTTTGTTTCTTTTTAAATGTGAACTCCCAATCTTGGCCTATATAAAAGGAAAGTCATATGACTCATAACATTCCAATGTCTTTAAAAAACATTTTATACTGCAAATGGTAGAATGTTTGATGTTTTACCGGATTTTAATATTTGATTCAATTGTCCAATTTTGTAAATAAATTTTTGCTCATATCATTTTACCAATTTACCCCTACGCATAGCATAAGAAATGATTATTGGAGCACGCAAATGGGTAATTATACTAATATACTATAGACAATTATTATTACTTATTAAATACCAAAATAAGTCGTGATATTGCTAGCTCGGAGACCAACCAATAACATAATTACACCTAAGATCTATTTTTCTACAAACCTATAATATTTATATATACGTATAAGTTCATTTATTGGTATGGTTGTTGGAAAGTACTGTACTATAATATTTTTTCATTTGCTTTTGACCAATCACCTTTAATTTGTTTTATATGATAAAAATTCTTTCTCATTGACACATGGACTTCTTATTAGTTCAATCAAAGAGGGGCTCTTTAGTAATTTTCTAAATTACTTAAAGCTATTACGTTTCTGGTCACAACTAAAACAAGACATATAATATTAATATCCATATTCAATTCCACCAATTATTTTAGACATATATTTAAATATTAGTAATAAATAAAGCTAATTATCCGATTTGCAACGCCAACAAATTAATTAACTCAAGAATAACCAAATACACGAATATCGTCATGTTATTAACCTAACAATTATTAAGTTTACTAACAAGTCTTTCTCTCATTTAAATTTAAAAATGAAGCTTACGTGTAACAAATAAAAAACCCATTCAAATTATTACCAAGTACTCCATTATCTAACGATAAGATGAATACATCCTAGTTAAATTCTATTTTAGTATAGTAACTAATAAATTACATTAAATTTTTATAATTAGTAATAATTAAGACTAACAAGCTCAACTTATAGTAATAAATTAATAAGGGGGAGTGATATTTGATCACAAAGTTAAAAACATAGGAAAAAAATTAAATTTTTATGATCAAATGGCGCTCACACGCTCCCTCTTCTTCTTGAATTAAAGTAAAAATAAAAGATAATATAAATTCATTAATAGAAAACACTGTTAAAAAAGAAAAAGAGAAATCCCTTTCATTTCGCTCCTTATAAATTTCCATGGCCCTTTCTTCTTCACCTCTCTCTCTCTCTGAAACGATTTTTGCCAATACAGTTGCCTTCTCTTCTCTCTCCACCGCTATGCATTAACACACACAGCACACGCTCATATACAGAAAGTTAATACGCTCAGTAGCTGTCTATATTTTTTATAATATTTTGTGCATACCGATAATTATTACGTGAAAAGTTGGGTTTCTTTTTTATCTTTGCCTATTACCACACTGCAATCGAAGGGATTTAGCTTCAGAGGTACGTTTCCTGCATATAATGATTCCGTGAATTTCGATATGCGTTGTGGTTGTCGCCGCTCGATCGTCATTCCACTTTAATTTAATTTTGTTTATTGGATCTTAATTTAATTTAATTTAATTTAATTACTGTTATATTTTATAATTGGGCGGTGGTGTTAGCTAGAAATGATGATGCTTGTCAATTTTCGTTTGATCAGGTGATAGTATGAGTCGGCTCAGTGGTTTGGAAGGGTTGATAGAGTATTATTCAATGCGATATTTTGATGCCAGACATGGATTATTGGGTCTAGGGTTTGGTTTGTTCCCTGTTGGTGGGAATTGGGTTTTTGTGTGATTGTTTTGTGCGGTTGATGCTTTGGGGAATGTCGGTTTGAGTTTTAGGCTTTCTGTTTGGGTGAATCGAGTTTGGAAAGGTAGCTTTTTTAGGGTCAGTGAGGAATGGATGATGTTCGACAACAGCTGCAGCAGAAACCTGAGAGCACAGAGAACGACACTCATTCGGAGTTCGAGAGAGGTTTGGAGGAGCTAATGAATGGGCATTATGATGAGTATATGTCCTTTGCTTCGTGTAGCACTCCTAGAACAACTACTACTGAGGAAGAGGAGGATGAAGGGGAGCAACTGATTAGGAGGAGGAGGAGGTCGGATCTCGATGGTGATGATCTGGCAGAGTCTTCTGCTGCCAGGAGGCGCCACTCTAGGATTTTGAGCAGGTGGGCTGCTAGACAGGCGCAGGAGATGATGACCACCATGGAGAGGAGGAACCGCGAGTCGGAGCTGATGGCACTTGCAGGCTTGCACACAGTGTCAATGCTTGACTCATCGTTCCTGAGGGAGTCAGAGTCCCCGACTTCAAGGCATCAGGGGAATGTGGAGACCCTTAGCACCCAAGCATCTTCTATCTTGCAGATGTGGCGGGAGTTGGAGGATGAGCATGTACTAAACCGTACTCGGGGGAGAGTGCGAGAGAGATTGAGGCAGCAGAGGAGTGTCGACTCTAACACTAATGCTTCTTTAAATACTGAAGAAGGCAGGGAGGGTGAGAATCAGGGTAGTCTGGTTGATGCTACTGAGAGTGAGAATGATTATGCTACTTGGTCGCATGATCAGTTGGGCCCTCAGAATGAGAATAGGGACCACGACAATTCTAGCCGTGAGCAATCTCCTGACCTCGGAGAAGTTGAAAGGGAAAGGGTGAGGCATATTGTTCGTGGGTGGATGGAGAGTGGTATTAGTGATACTTCCTCCAATCTTATGCAGCGGAATGATAGTCCAAGAGCTGAATGGCTTGGAGAAACTGAGCGTGAGAGGGTGAGGATTGTAAGGGAGTGGATGCAAATGACAAGTCAGCAAAGAGGGTCTCGCGGTGCACGTAGGGAAGAACGGGATACTGGGACTGGCAACCAAGGTGACGGTTCTCGTGGAGGGTCTGCTGCTACTCATGAAGAAAGTCAGCCAGAGCATATACGCAGGGATATTCTGAGGTTACGAGGACGACAAGCTCTGCTTGATTTGCTCGTGAGGATTGAAAGGGAAAGGCAGCGGGAACTTCAGGGTTTGCTGGAACATCGTGCTGTATCCGATTTTGCTCATCGAAACCGTATTCAGGTAATTTAATAAACAAAGCACCTTTTGTTATTTATCATATAACATCATTCACTAAAGAGTGCTAGAATTTTGGGTGCATATGTCTATCAGGTTGGTCTAGGTTTTGCAAATAATATTGTACTTTAATATATGGTTCTGTTGAGTAGTAACAGTGTAGCTTGGATTTGTTATGCCTGCATCGGAGAACACTATCATCTTCTTCACTGGTTAACATAAAATTACATTGATTTGCTGATCTTATGAACGTGGAGAAAATCCTGATAATTTATGCTGGATTAGATGTGATGTGTGCGTATTGATAAACTATTCCTGGTTCCTAGACATTACTGGCAAGGGTCTACACATGTTCATTTTCTAGTCCTGAAAAAAGTCACTTGTTTGGTTTTTACTGTTAATGTTACTCCCTTTTTTATTCTGGAATTTGATATTGACAACATTTCATCATGCATCTGGGTTATCCTGGAATTAATTTAATGTCCTTGATAGTCACTCAAATAGAACTTTTCATGAGTTTTCTCTGTTGGAAATGCCTTGCATCTCAATCTGCCATCCTGGCATATTTAAATTACTACATTAGTCTTGAACACCTCCCTGCTGGGCGTGCAAACTTGTTGATCATGTGCCACAAGAAAGACTTTTCTAAAAGGCAATTTTTAATTTTCAGTCACTTCTTAGAGGCCGATTCTTGAGAAATGAGAGGCCAGTTGAGGAAGAGAGAGCGCCTTCAATGGCGGCTGGCGAGCTAAATCAGTTAAGACAGCGACATACAGTATCTGGCCTGAGGTATGCCTTACTGTACAAGTTATACACGAGCAATCTATTTTACTTATAATTTCTTTGGCTCTCCTTCCCTTCTTTCTCTTTTCTTTCGTCATTTTGTTTTTCTTGCGGTCTGAGTTTCAGTTTGGCCACGAGTTCTTGATTTTTATGTTCAAGAATTACGAGAGAAACTCAATTCTTATTCTTGTAGCATAAGTTGTTGATGCTTGTTTGATCGTCATC
Organism: Salvia sclarea; assembly: GCA_036873715.1. NCBI lineage: Eukaryota > Viridiplantae > Streptophyta > Magnoliopsida > Lamiales > Lamiaceae > Salvia > Salvia sclarea. The sequence goes on along the minus strand of JAYJMF010374032.1, from coordinate 18,044 downwards.
TAATTATTAGAGTAGTTGATTAAGCTAAGCTTATGAACTGACTACTTCTCTTTTCTTAAATTTATAATTGGAATCGATTGAGGTCATATTTTATGCATGATATTGACAAATGAAATATATATAGATGTGGCTTACAGTTTTCACAAACCTTTCCTTTAATTGTTCAATTCCTGAAAACTGCAACTCAGTCGGAGGTCGGATTGATGGATCAGAATCTTAAATGTCACAGTTGATAGCAAAATTGTGTTTGAACTAGTATTTTCAAAATACTGCTTTCCCCACTAAAAAGTTGAGAGAGATGGTTCCCGTTAAGAAATTATCTTAGGTCCTAGAAATTTGTTAATAATTTTTATTGGCTAAGAAACTCTATTGATTTGGGATAGATCTCAGGTTTGATTCTTATTGTTTACTCTAGTAATCCATGCTAGGAATTTTGTGATTTTGATTTGATGATGTTGCCATTTAGGGAAGGGTTCCGTTACAGATTGGAAACTATAGTTCGTGGTCAAGTAAGCACCTCACCTAGCAGTGTCGAAAGTGATTCTAGAAATGATCAGAGTAATCCAGATGTTTCACAGGAAGTGCCACATGGAAATCAAGAAATTGATGCTCAATTACCGGATCGAACTGGGAATATGGATCACAGTCAAGATGTTCAAATTTCACTTCAACATGTTGCACCTGATCAAGGAAGGAATAGGCAAGGTGAGGTCGCTGGAGATGAGAGAAGAAATGTTCAACAATCTGCAATTAATGACTCGATCAGGCGTATGTATGGCACTTCAGATGGCATAGGGCGAAATGCGCAGGAAAATTCTACGTCCAACTGGCCCTCTGAAGAAGCAGTAACTGAAGAGGGAGGACAACATCATTTACCACAAAGCCATGAGGTTTGGCCTGATGATGGCTCACGAGAGGCTGTGGACACTTGGTCGGAAGGGCCTTCAGACCCTCCAAGAATGCGGCGTTCAGTTCCTTCCAGGAGAGCTTCAAGGTTCCACCCTCCTGATGATGATAACGTGTACAGCATGGAACTCAGGGAACTATTGAGCAGGTTACCGTCTCAAAATATATGATTCCCAACCTTCCTGTTATTCTAATTTAGAATTTCGAACTTACTTTCTATTATTGTTTGTAGGAGGAGTGTTTCCAATCTTCTTCGTAGTGGTTTCCGTGAGAGCCTTGATCAGTTGATCCAGTCATATGTTGAAAGGCGAGGAGGGAGGGCTCCTCTTGATTGGGATCTCCATAGGGACTTGCCTCTTCCTCCATCACCCGAGAGGGACCAGAACCAACAGAATGACGAGCCGAATGAAATTCTGCGTGATGCTACTGCTAGACCATCACTAGTTTTACCAACTCCTCCACTACCACCACCACAACCTCTTTGGCATTCGGACTTGCATCATTCTGGATGGTCCCGTCACAGTGTTCATCGTTCAGAACTTGTATGTTATCTTACCCCCCAACTGCTCTGATATGCTCAGAAGGATGTTACTGCATCTAGTTGAGCAGCTTCTTTTCAACTGAACACTTGGATTCTTGTAATTTTCAGCAGGAATGGGAGATGATGAATGATCTGCGAGCTGATGTTGCGAAACTCCAGCAAGGAATGAATCACATGCAGAGGATGCTAGAAGCTTGCATGGATATGCAACTGGAACTCCAACGATCAGTCAGACAGGAAGTTTCAGCTGCTCTCAATCGATCACCCGGTGGACAAGGTCTGCACTCGTGATGCTAGCTGTTTTTAGTTTTCTTGGAAAGTTGTAGAATACAACTCTCGACTGCTGATTGTTCAGATTAATGCAATCTCAAATTTTCTGTAAATGCAGGGGCTGCTGAGACATCAGACGACGGGTCAAGATGGGGTAACGTTAGGAAGGGTACCTGTTGTGTATGTTGTGATAATCAAATTGACGCCCTACTGTACAGGTATGGCTGTTAATGATAAGTGTGTTTTATCTTGAAATAACATGATCGGTGATCCCCATTTCCACGTTGAGACAGTAAGTTTCACCTTTTACTGGCTCTCTTTGTCTTACATCTATATCTCTCTCTTTGTGCACAGATGTGGGCATATGTGCACGTGCTCGAAATGTGCAAACGAGTTGGTACGTGGAGGAGGAAAATGTCCGTTGTGTCGAGCACCCATTGTTGAGGTGGTTAGAGCTTACTCCATACTGTAAAAAAAGATGTAGGGAAGAAGAAATAAGGGCAGTTCTAAACTACTGTGGTAAGATATGGTGGAGTACTGAATTATCGAACATCAATTGGCGCTAATTGCTTCCTCATTCATTCGTATATAATATAATGCCAATTCTTTCATGGAAAAAAAATCTATCAAGCCGAACCGTTATGATTCTTTCATCTTCTATTTCTGTATCGTCGTTTCATGTTTTCTTGAAACACTCTACGTTTGTAGATGCATTTCGTGTTCCATCCACCGTGCTTCATTGGAGTTTTGTATTGCCAGAATGTGTATTTGAATTTCATGAAACTTGGCTTAGTTCTGGTTATGATTCAGTTAGGTATTCACAAAACAAAATCTGGTGTGTGTGTGTTGAGTTCAGTTTTTTGTTAGTCATGCTATAGTTAAATGTTAATTTCATTTCTTCTATTTACCTAATGTCGTTTGTAAAGTGTAAATTACTTAATAATAGCAGAAAAGTAGAATTTACCTAGTGAAACTTTCTAGTGATGACTGCAGATTTTGTTTAAGACGTACTTAGTATAATTATCTATAACTTAATTAATATGTGAACTGAATTAAATTATACAATCTCTATAATTACATGATTACATTGAAATTGTGTACTATTTAAGAGGGATTTATTAGGCAAAATAGTTTCTGTAATAAATAAGTTCCTTAATTATAGTAGTACCTTTAAATTGTGTGTTTAAGTGGGATATATTGGACCACCTAGATTTTGTAATAAATAAGACTCTTAATTACAGTAGTACCTTTAAATCGTGTACTTAAAAAGTTAAAAGAAATATATTAGGCTAACTAGATTTTGTAATAAATAAAGACTCTTAATTATAGTAGTACATTAACGGCTGCATTTCACATAATAAGTGATAATTGAATCTGCTGTTTTAGTAATTTGTAGAAAAACACAAACTTTAGTTCATTTGTTTGATTATCTTATGTTTTTCATTTTTTAACTCCTTTCGCTATGCACAAAATTAACTAATTAAGTTGGAAGAAGTGACCACTTAATTAAGTTGAAATTAAATAGTTCATAAACAAAACACCACCTTTTTTTTCAAGTACATTTTCATGATGTCATGATTGTCATCCAATGCAATATCAAAATATTAACACACAAAAATGTACACAAAATCTAATACTAAAAAGAATGTAGCAGCATTTCTGCCTTTTCAAACTATACAAACCAATGAAAAATATACAAGTTGAAGCACCCCCTTCTTCAAATATATTCATTCATAAACATCTCAAGAAGATGTTGATGATGCCTCAAAACTCTAATGTACACTGCAGATTTTACCCAAACAATTCTCAAAACTTTCAAAACATGCTGCAATGTGCTTGAAATGGTTTCTTGCATCAAGAATCATGGCCCATTTCTGCAGCAGTTTCTTCCAATAATCTCTGCAGCTTGCCTAAGAAAACCGGCATGAGCAAGAAACGCAGAGCTTTACATGTTGAAAGCTTTGAGTTTCATCACAAGCTGCTCCCGTTGATCCTCCACCTCTGCGTAGTTTAGGCTCATTTCAAAGTAACGTTCTCGAATTTCTTGCAACTCTGTCTCAAGCAGTGATATCTTGCTTTCATTTTCTCTTGAGTTCTTTTCACTGCAAAAAAGAAAAAACCAAACCAACTTCATATTTGCATATTTAGCTCGAAAACTACTAATGTAAAGACATGTAGTTACTGTCATGGTATGTATACCTCTCAATCTGTGATTTATACGCGTCATTGGCTTCTGAGGCTTTTGCAAGTCCATCCTCACGCGTAATCTGCAATGAGAGCTGTCTCGTTACAACGGATACATGCCTTGATTCAAAAGAAACAAACAGATAAAGAGATTGAGACTAACATGAACTTGAGGTTGATATGAATCATGAAATTCTGATGTTGATTCGCTACTGATCTCTTCATCTTGTCTCGTCTGCTTCGCCTCGTTTCCCAACCCTTCCTGCACTCGTCTCTGCAGATCCTCCCTCACGTTCTCGAGATGTTTCACCTTCATCAACAACTGACCATTAACTATCTTGATCTGATTAAGCTCATTCTTCATCTGTGCATCTTGCACGCATAGTGCATCTCTCGCTATTAAATCTCCCTCGAGCCTAAGAACCTTCTCCTCCAATGCATTTTTCTTAATCCTGCAATCCTCCTCCTTCGACGCTGCTCTCTGCAGGCTGTGGATTTCTTCAGCCATGGAGGCCTTTTCTCTTTCCAGTCCTTGGCAGTCTCTTGACACGGACTTGAGTGAAGCTTTGAGTTTCTCATTTTGGGACCTCGTTTCTTGAATTGAGACACGCAGAGACAAAACATCGTTTTGCAGCTGAGATACCTTCTCCAACTGCATATGTAGGAGCGAGTTTTCCTCTGCTAGTCGAAGCCTTTCACCTTCAGAGAGCTCTAGCTTCGAGTCTAGCTCGTTGATGATGGATTTGAGCTTCGTTTCACATTCCATCACACTCTCAAACATGATCATCTTCTTTTCAAGATTTTCGACTTCGGCATTTCCATCTGCACTAATCTCTTCCTTCAATAAAGAATATCTCATTCTCAAACTTTCCACATCTTCTTCTTGAAACGTTCTTGCTTTCGACTCCAACTCCATACACCGGCTTTGCAGCTCCCGTTTCTGCTCCCTTAGCTCCTCATTGAACTCTTGCATCGAGTTGTATTCTTCCATAAGGTTCTCAGCCGTGGCCTGTAGCGTTATATTCACTCTCCCTAAAGCCACACGCGCCTCCTCGGCTTCTAACCACTTTTTTTCCATTTCACACAACTTTTCCTTCGTCACAGCCTTCTGTGACTCATTCTCTTCCTCCAATCTCTTCATCTGATTCTCAAGGATCTTAATTTGGGATTCCGACTGCTGCAGCTCCAAACGCCTCGTTTCACTCGCATCAGTAAAGTATCTTAATTGAGCTTCTAATCCCGCGACGCGTTGCAGCAAGTAGATATTCTCTCCTTGCAGATCAGACAGGAGCTTCATCAGCTCGGTTTGGTCCATTTCGTCGATTTTGTCGTCTGAATTGATCAGCATCGCTTCACTTACTGATTTGGTTGACGATTCAGAGACGAAGATGCCATCCTTTCCTATGCTCTCCAAGTCCTCAAAATCAGCAATCTCTTCTTGAAGAATCTCGGTCTTCTCTCCCTCCTCAATCATAGGCTGCTCGATGCAGAGCTCGTGCTGCCCTAATTCGGAACTATGGTGACAATTGCTACTCTTGGACACATTCATTCTATATTTGAGTTCGTATACGAGCTCGAGATTCTCTTCTCTGAGCTCGTTGCAATCTGCCTCGAGCCCACGTATCTTCTCCTTCAGCTGGTTGATGTCTCTCCTTCCATCGCTTGTTGACAAAGCATCTTCCAAATTCATGATCTGTTGCTCTCTCTCGGCCAAGGCACAGTTGCATTCAACGACGAACTCCTTCACAACGCTTCTCTTCACATCATCCTCGATCTCTATCTCGATCATCTTTTCCTGAAATGCACTTTCAAGAATCATAATCTCACACTGCAGAGCTCCTTGCAGCTCCGAGATGCAGCTGCTCTCTCGTGGGATTTCTTCATAGATATCCAAATCACTATGATTCACACTCTTTGATTCATTCAACGAGACACGATCACTTTCAAGTTCAACACTTGGTTTTTTAGCAGAGAGGCTCTCTATCTCGAGCTTCTGCTTCTCTATTGTCTCCTCCATTTCTTGAAGAATCGAGATCAACTCAATGTTCGATTCTTGAGTTTTGTTGAGCTGAGAATACAGATTCTCATTCTCCTCCTTTTGGAACCTAATCTCCTCTTCCAATTCCTTCTGCACATTCCCATGGCCTAATTCTTGAAACTCCATTTCTTGAGCTGCATTTTGCTTCCTCTCAGACTCATCTAGAAGCGACTTCACGTGCTCGATTTCTTGAGTGAGTTCTCGACACTCCAATCGCGACGCAGCGAGCTCCATATTCAGCTTCGTCACGCTCAAATTCTGATCAGACAGCTCATCCCTCAATCTCTCCAAATCAACACCTAATTTCCTTGCATTTTGCTCCCACATCCTCGCCTCCGCCTCGAGCTCTTGCACCGTTGCATCGTCGCCTCCTTCCTTCAAACTCGGCTGAAGCAATGTGGCTGCTGCCTGGCATGATTTTCTGAACTCCTCCCTCTGATTTCTGCCGTGGCTCTGCAGAGATCGGAACGATCTCACAGAGCCAAGCGTGGCCGAGTAAGAGCCATAGCTCGAGCTCTCGTTTGATTCAATCGAGTCCTGTCTCCCAAAGCTCTGCCTCCCCACGGAATCGTCCATGGAGTCAAAGCTGTAGCTCGTCTCCTGATCACGACAAAATCGAGCATGTTACTCAACATTAGGGAAACTGAAAGGGATTTCATGTGATTATGCAGTGGAAAAATTTGAAAAAATGGGGGAAAAACTCTTACTTTGCCAAAGGTGTTTCTAGAAAGAGATTCAACACTCTTTGCAGTTGTGGAATCTGATGCTTCAGATTGATTTTCTATGCTTTCATGATCTGCATTCATGCCTTTCCATTTCTCATCCCTTCAATTTTTTCATGCATTTTAAGATTCACAAACATAGTGAGAAAAAAAAGAGGAAAAGAAGAAGATTACATGTATAAACAAATGTTATATACAACATTGTCACATACCTTGGATTTGTTTTTGGTGTGAGGCATTTAACTTCAACCTGCAAAGAAGCAAGAATTCACATATTTATGCTTAGTGTTCACAAGCCATAATCATGTCGTGCCAACACGAAATATATTCATAATCGAAAGATATATAGACAAGAATCGAGGGAATAATGTAGCGTTCCTCACAGGGTAGAGCATTCAGGTGGTTTGAGCCCAAACCTACTCGAAATCGGAAACCAATATAAAATCAAGCCCGAAACTGATGCCACTAATCGAACCGAACCAAACTGAAACGTTCGATTTTGATTTGGCAAGATCCAAATTTCCCATGAATTAAAAAATAAAAACCATTTTTAAAAAAGTAACCATGATTCATGACTCATGAGTTCACCAAATGACCAAATCCAATCACCATAATCCAAAATCCAAATCCAACATGATCATAGTCAAACTAATAAAAGGAACAAAACAATATTACACATAATTATATACTATATTTACACAATTAGGACAATTCGGTTAGGATTTTCACCATTAGTTCGATTTTGCTCATCCCTAATGTCCCACTTAAAAAAAAAGGCGCAAAATTAGCAAACAAAAGGCATCTAATTACCTGCAAAATAGTCCCATAATTGCACTTCTTGAGAGGCAACGATACCAAAACCGGAGATTCCGAGCTCAAGTATGCTGCAACACTCAGTTTAGCCTCTCCAAGAATACTAGATTTCGAAGATCCCTATAAAATAATCAAATTTTACCATTTTACAAAATCAGCCAAAATACTTAAATTTGTGACTCTTATATTAGAAAATTGACATAATGCTAATTAGAATATTCTTCTAAAAACAAGAAATGCTCTGACCGATGCAACAAGAAATTTGAAGAGACATTCCTCCAAATCAATGTCTGAAATCCATATAGATTCTGCAAAGGTTTCTGTCCATTGACAAGTCCCATTTTTCACATTTGCCTTAGCCGATTTTCTCACCGTCTTTCCTTGTTCTTGAGAGAGGAGAGAGACATAGATTTTGTCCCATCCTTTTGGTACCTGACATTAAGAAAGATACTTCAATAAATTTATTTTAATTAATGGGATTAACCGTTGCAAAATATTAAATTTTTGTAACGTCTATGTTGTCATAACTAGCTTGTACTATAATAATCAGTTTGTTTATGCTTGAATGAGTAAACATCACTTAGCCGGCCGGTTCGGGCCGGGACACTTTATAGACTCAGAGGTGTTTGGTTCGCTTGATTAGCTTGAATGATAAAATAATACAAGTATAATTACATATTTGATTTGTATGATTGAGCTCATAATAATTTTTTGGGCCTGCTTGTAGTTATCCATTTGCTTGACTATTTATCAAGCTAAATTTGGATTGATTATTAATTTAATCAAACCTCCAATCAATAATGTAAATTTACAAAATTACCCTTACTAAATTTATTTTAGTCATAATTAAGCACAAAGAAATGGATAAAAAAGGTAATCTTGGTATTTTGGTCATAATCACATAATTTATCATACCTCATAATCAAGCAATCCAAACACATGATTAATAATTCAAATAATCTAATCTATCAATCTAATTTGTCCCATCAACCAAACCAAACGCCCCCATATATATACTGTATGCTATCATCAAGCACCTAATGTAATTATCTTTGACGTTTAATTAACGTTAGTATTTTTTTTTCCTTTTATGTTACCAAAATTGTGATCAATATTATCAAATTTACAAATTATATAGAAATTAGAACCTAATTAAGGAGAGTAGTAAAAATAACAAATAATGCTTTATTTTTTTTATACAATTTACAAATTCGGAGATCAATATTATCACAATTTCTAAGGTATGGGAATGTTTTTGAAAAGAAAAATCTAACGTGTGAGGGATACCTACATATCTAGTTTTAGGATATGAAGTTGATGCACATAATGTGGATTTTCAACTGCATAATCCAAATATTTATATACTAATTATAGCACCACTTGAATTTTAGTCCAAGCTGTCCAAAAAGCGATCTATTAATAACTAATTTTTGGACAACTAATCACTCACTCCCAACGATGGGCCGGAATTTGATTGGATGTGACGAAATACTCTAACCAAAATATAATAAAAAAGGCTAAATTATTGTCTTGAGAAATGAGTAAAATCCAATAACCAAAAATCAACTTTATTGGCTATAAGCAGTAGCCCTAACCACCATTTTTATTGCACAGGTCCACTGTAAATAACATTATAGGCAACTATAACTTCTAGATTCAAACATATTCATTATCCATCAATCAACTATTCAATCAAAATGCTCATCTATTAATTACCGAATTTTCCTCATTATAAATAAATTAACCCTAGAAAATCATCATCATTTTCGTCCAAAAAGAGAACCTTTCTATTCTGATACGACCCTGTATCAAAAAATATAACCATAACGCTATACTCATTTATTCAAATAATATAATTTTAGAAGAATAATAGACTGCTATTAATAATTTATAAAAAGGAAATACTAATCCCACACAAAATTAAATAATAAGTACACAAAATAAACTATCATCTATAAAATAAGATCGTATTATATTCATCATCGACTGCAAATTTCACCTCGTCGGCAAAATAAATAAATAAAACATATAAAATCAATATGTATATATATAAAATAGAAAAGACAACCTAGTAGTGTGGAAAATTCCGAAACCGGCCCATGTTACTACATAACAATATGGATAAGAAAACATGTGCAAAGAATCTACATCAAACAAACTCAAGATTCCCCCCAAAAAATCAAAAGAAATCAACTTTCCCAAATCGAAATTAAAGCTCAAGAAATTAATTTAGACACAGAAATCAAATTAAATTTAAAAAACAAACAAACCTGAGTTGCTTGAATGTTGGAGAAAGTGAAATCGAATTTCTGCGCAGAAGCATCTGTGGCGGCTGAAGAAGCATAGGATGATGAAGACTTGTGTCTGTGAAGTCTGAAAATCTTTTCTCTTATCATTTCTTAAATTGCAATTTTCCTTTTTATGAAAAATTGACTTCTCTAGCTTATAATCACATACATGGGAAATAGAAGAGAAAATAGGAGAAATATATATAAGCAAGATGATTTTTCACACAAAATGTGTGTGTTTGTGTGTGTGTTGGTTGCAGAGAATGTAAGTAATAATGATGCAAGTGGGTTAAGTAGGAAGAGAAGAAGAAGAAGAAGGTGTGGTTTGAGGGGATATGGTGGCTGGTGGAGTGGGGTCTGTTTGTGGAGTTATTACAGTTGGTTTTTGTTTCTTGGATTTTTGCTTTCTACCAATTTCATTTTTTGAGTGTCACTTTTCACCAATCCAATCATTCTTTTACCTCTTCTTCAAACCAGATTCCCCATTTGTTAGTTGTGTTTCATTTCTTATTCTATTAATTATCGCTATTGTGACGACGAAGCATAGTTAGTTGGTAAGACGCTTTCCCTCCAACCGACAGGTCGGGAGTTCAAGTCATCTTGGAGTAGTATGTGAGGGTGTTTTTCTTTCTTTGCGTTTAATAATTTTTAAGAAAATTATCGCTATTGTAGGAAGGGAATATATTTTCATTTTTTATTTTTGAAGAGAATATGTAATGATTTCCCATTCCCTTATGGTGACTCGAACCCCCTGCTTATTTGTTGGAAGGAAGCATCTTACCAATCAAGATGCCTTTATTGTTAAAGAAGACTACATTTGATGAGAAGAAGAATTAAATAAGTAGGAAGGGAGTTATAATATAGTATGTTATGTCGAAAATATTAATTACATTTTAAATACACATAATGAATTATAGTAGATATGAGATGTGGCTTTGATAATATACAGAGTAAATTTCTATATATTGATGTTCTACATGATTATTGATATTTACAATGAAATGAATATATAAAGTATCACAAAAGTAACAAAAATATCGCCGAGATCAGTTTTTGATGTATGAAAGTTGACATGGCATGGTGCCAACATGGATTATGAATATATTTATTATATTGAAAATGAGGTGGGAACAGAGTGATGCTGGAAGTTGATATATAAAATTATTTTAGTTTTGAGTTTTTATTGTAACTATCAGTAATTTGAGATATTTGTATTAAAGTTAAATTTAGGACTTTATATGTTAATTTACCCTATAAAAATATTCATAAAATAGTTTTGATGGTGTACAACATGATATCGATAGAAAAGGATATAATACTGATATATAAAATAAATATACACGTAATGATAAAGAAATTAAATTGACTTTTGTAGGGAATAATGTACGAGTGATAAATTTTAAGGATCTATCCAGCAAAGATAGTCTGAATGTGTTTTTAACACATTTCTTTTGAAAAGAAATAAGAAATAAAAAACACATTTTTAATTGACACATGATCTAGCAAATTAATTATTATCTAGCAAAAATTTAACTCAACATATTATCTAGCAAAATGCTTAAAAAAATATTGATGATTGTAGTAATTAAACAAAGTGTGGCAGTTCCAACAAATATCAAATTTGTGTAATTTTAAATACACATAATGAGTACAGTATAATATTAGATGTGACTTTAATAATATACAGAGTAAATTTCTATATTGATGTTCTAGCAGAAATATACAGGATTATTGATATTTACATGAAATGAATATATAGACTATCATCACAAAAGTAACAAAAATATCACCGAGATCAATTTTTTATGTATGAAAGCTGACATGGCATGATGCCGATATAGTATTAATTTATGTAGTTTAAAACGTATTTTAACACACAAATTATTTAGCAAAATACATTTGAAAAATATTGATGATTGCAATTGAACAAAGTGTAGCAAGTCCAACAAACCTTAATTTGGACAATTATGATATTTCTAATGCATCTAATTGCAAAAAGTGAAGCATGGAAAACTCCTTTTGGTCTAAAATAATCTTTTAGTGTAAATTTTTATAAGTCGTTACATACTCATATGATATAAAAGAAATTACTTTTAGTGTAAATTGCTGAAAAACTCCCTTTGGTCTAAAATAATATTTTAATCTTTCGTTTTCAAGTATGTAGTTTGTTGTTGCTTTTAGTGTGCCTCCCACTAGTTCATGTTCCTCCATATGTCTTTATCTGATATTATTTGGATATTGCAATATACTCTATTTGGATTTTTACAAAGGTCTAATGATCCAATATAAATATATAAGTATCTGATGAGAACGGTTTCACCACCTCCTCTTCACTAAGAAAGATAATTGACCACTCTGAGAGATCTCATCTCTCTCGAAGTCTCAGGTTCAACCTTGGCTCTTGAGACCTCAGGTTCAACCTCGGCCCTCGAAGCCTCAGGTCGAACCTCGGCTCTCTGATCCTCCAGAGTTCAGGTCGGATTTCGGCTCTCGAATCCTCCAGAGCTTAGGTCGAACCTCTGCTCGCGAACCTACTTATGCTCAGATTGAATGAATGCGAACCGCATAAAGGTGAGCCGAGCTGTCTTAAAATGCGGATTGAAAGAAAACGAGCCGAAGCCTAAGAGACTTGAACCAAAATAGCGCGATCTTCCTCTCAGCTCGGATTGCCAGTGTCCGTACCTATCACCACGTGGCACTCCCACACGCCCGGGGACCACTGGATATTCTCTGAAGATTACCGGAATGCAGAGACGTACGAGACGGTGCGCAGCACGATTGTTCCCCAAGCCATACCCGAAATTACCAGAATACCCTCACACGTGGCAGCCAACAGACTATTTTACCCATTTTCACATGTAATAGGGTTGGATTTTGATCATCTATAATATATTCAGCTCTCTATACGTTTTCTTCTTCTTCTTCTTCTTCTTCTTCTTCTTCTTCTTCTTCTTCTTCTTCTTCTTCTTCTTCTTCTTCTTCTTCTTCGGTGGTGTGGATCTCCGACGAGCCGTCACCGTGTGTCTTCGCCGTCAAGATCCCGATCCGGCGGGACCAGGTAGTCTTTTCTCCCCCTTCTCCAGCCCTTGTTTCTACCTTTCCGATGATAGGTCTCTTTGGGACCTCGTCAGTATCTTTTAGTCAATTTTTATATCTGAAAGAAACTAGGCCGTTGGCCCAAATGATTTTAAGAAATAGATATGTCGAAGGCCCATTAAGGCAGAATTACATCACCAGTTTTATGGCCAATTTCGTATAGCCAGTCTCATATGCCAATTTTCAAGTACCAATAAGTAATTTATTTATTATCTAAGAAAAAAGTAATTTATTTATAAAAATAGTAACTTTTCCAACTTCTTTATTTATTCTTCAAGGGAGGAGAAGAATCTATTAATGAATGTGTGACTTAAATATGCATCCCAAATAAATTTATAGAAAGAATTTTTTTTTGACGACTATTAAACATTATGCCAAAGTAATTATTTTTTCTTTTCGAAGCGACCAAACTAAATTAATTTTTCTTTTCTGAGGCGACCAATCTAAATATTGTAATTATTCTATTGATTGATTAAAAAACATAGAACAAAGATCAATTATATTTATTTCCAATTGGGAAATGATTCTGCTTTTCTTTTTAGTTCTAAGCTCATGCATGATACATTATACATAGCCACACTCACGCAAATGAGAGGGGACTCCAACCGCCAACGATGCCGGATGAGATCCTCTATTCCCAATATTTTGTGTGCCACTACGAATTTCGATAATTTTAATAAATTTTTTTTGTAAAATAAAAATTTTATTATTACATGATATATCATGACTAATATTTACAGCAAAAAAATAGAATTTTAAAAAATCTTATACCATGATTTTGGAATAATTGATTTTTTAAAATTTTATTTTTTTGCTATAAATATTAGTCATTATATATTATGTAGTTATAAATTTTTATTTTACAAAAAAAGTTACTAAAACTATCGAATTTCGTAGTGGCACACGGTGACACACGAAGAATTGGAGACAGAGGATTCCATCCGATTGCCGATATATTGATTTGAATACAAACGTTTTATCAATTAAATCAAATTTTATTGTCTTTAGCTAGATTGTTTTATGGAAATAAAGGCAATCCATAAAAAAAATCTTGTCCCACATACAACTTTGCAATTCACTTAGCAAAAGAATCAATTATTGTAGAAATGTCACTTACCTCGCTCCAATAATGGACTTATCCCCATAATAAAAATAATAAACAATCTAAGAGAAGAAAAGCAAAAAAAAGGGGCAGAGCTCCAAAACACACAGCATGTGGTAGTGATAATGGCGGATGCTATCATTTTGGCCGTGGCGGAGAGAGTTACAGCCATCATAGAAGATGAGATTCGCTACGAAGTGAATTTGGTGAGAGGTTTGGAGAAGAAGGTTATTGATCTCTCCGACAAGCTCAAGACGCTGAGAGACGTGTTGGATGATGCAGAAAACAGAGGACCCAAGGAGCAAAGCGTCAAGAGGTGGCTGAAAAAGCTCGAAGATACGGCTTATACAATGGACGACATTTTGGATGAATGGAACTACGTTCTTCTCAAACATAAGTTGAAAAATGCTGCGAAACAGAAGGTATGCTGCTCCTACATCCCAACTTCATGTTCATGTGCAAAGCAAGTTGTTCTTCGTCGTGATATTGCCATTAAAATAAAATATGTTGAGGCTAAACTTGATGAGCTTTTGAAGGAGAAGGATGATTTTAGTTTTGTGAGATCTGTGCCCGCATCTGAACCTCTTAGAGTTCAATCTACATCTTTGATTGAAGTAGAGAAAGTCGTTCATGGCGGGGACATAGATAGGAATAACAATGATATAGTGAGGAGGTTGAGTCTCAGTGTTGATACTGATATCCAAATTGTGGCCATTGTTGGGATGGGCGGAATCGGGAAGACAACTCTTGCTCAACTTGTTTATAATGATAGCCGAGTAAAGAATTATTTGATGTAATGGTTTGGATATGCGTTTCGACTCCCTTTGATGTGGCTGGGGTTGCAAGAGGAATTGTTGATCGTGTGGGAGAAGAGATTATTCCTCCAAATACCAACCAATTGGATTTGATACTACAAAAGCTTAAAGATTCTATTATAGGAAAGCAGTTCCTTCTTGTCCTTGACGATGTTTGGACAGAGAAACACGATGAGTGGGAGCCCTTGAAAATTAGTCTCAAATGTGGTGCACCAACTAGCAAGATTTTGGTGACAACCAGAAATGAAGGGGTGGCTGCGATGATGGGCACCTTAGACAATAACATCTACCGCCCACAACAACTCAGTGACAAGGAGTGTTGGTCACTATTGCGTCGCATATCCCTTTCAGGAAGGAGTGAGGAGGAATGTAGAAAACTCGAGCATGTTGGAAAGGAGATAGCTAGGAAGTGCCAAGGATTGCCTCTTGCTGCAAGTGTTTTGGGAAGTGTTCTGCGGTTTAAGAATAGTTTGGAAGAATGGGAATATGTATGGAAGAGTGAAATATGGACATTGGAAAAGGCAGAAGTAGACCTTTTCCCTCATTTGCTTCTAAGCTACAATGAATTGCCAACTCCACTTAAGCGTTGTTTCTCACATTGTGCCGTCTATCCTAAAGATTCTCTCGTTAATGTTGAGAAACTGATACAAGAGTGGATGGCGCTGGGTTATTTAGGATCTGTTGCAGGCAATAGTGGAGTGGAGCATAAGGGGAGAGAGTACTGCAACTACTTAGCAATGCGTTCTTTGCTTCAAGACTTTGAGAGAACAAATGAGAGTTTAGTGTCATGTAAAATGCATGATATAGTACATGATTTTACTCAATTTCTTAGGAGGGACAATGAGGCCATTGAAACGGCAAACAAAAGTTGCCGAATTTGTGATCCGGTTTTAGCTTCTCAGGCCAAAGAATACCGTAGCTTATGTTGGACTAAAGAAACACCTAAAAGTATCTGTGATTGTCTTACAAGTCTTAGGGTGTTTAGATTTCAAGTGGGAGGAGGAGGGTATATTCATTTTCCACGAGGAATGAAAAGGTTGATTCACTTGAGATGGTTGGACTTGAGCAATCATATTTTGTCTGGTGAATACCTCAAGTTCATTTGCAGTCTCTATTTCTTGCAAATTCTTGTGCTATCACGCTGCTCAATAAGAAATATTCCTGAAGAGATTAGGAATTTGGTTGACTTGAGACTGCTGGACTTAAGTGGGAATGATGGATTGAGAAAGCTCCCACAGAGCATGGGTAGTTTGCATGATCTGCAAAACTTGAATATTCATGGCTGCTCATTATTTATGCATCCACTTCCCGAGTGGATCGGTATGCTCGAGAACCTCCGGCATATTCCTTGTCCTCGTGGCGTTTTGGGCGAGTTCCAAGTAGGAAGTGGCTTCCACAAGTTGGGATTGCTGAAACACTTGAACAGTCTCTCCGGATATCTAAAACTGGAAATCCACTTGTACAATATGAGTGGTCTGGAAGAGTTGGTTTGGAATGCTCGAGAAGCAGAATTAAGGAAGAAGATGCACATTCATTCACTCAATATCCAATTCCATTTTCGCGTTAAGTGGCATTCATCATCATCATCGTCGTCATTGTGGATGGATGTAATAGAAGCTCTGGAGCCATCTCACATGCTGGAATTACTTACAATCGAAGGATACAAGGGGCCCAGACTTCCGCATTGGATGTCATCTCCCCTCAACTCGATAAAACATATTAAACTCATGGATTGCAATGAGGTACGATCATTGACGCCGATGGGGAGACTACCTTTCTTGGAAGTTTTGCATATGGAGAAAATGAAGAAACTGAAGTCGGTGGGAAGGGAGTTCTTGGGAATAGAATGTTCATCAATGTCGGATGAGGATGTAGTTGCATTATTTCCCAAACTCAGGGAACTCGCATTTAGTTTCTGCCCCAAATGGGAGGAGTGGGAGGACATAACGACGGAGGAAGAAGAATCCCCGGCCATCTCGGTCATGCCATGTCTCACGGAGTTGCGTTTCATTTCATGTGTGAGCTTGACGATGTTGCCGCGTCGCCTCTTGCGTAAGGCCTCCTCTTTGCGGTCCTTGCATATTACCAATCCATCAGGGCTGCAAAAAGGTTATGGAGACAAGCCTTGGAGATCTATATTCCAATATAATCCCCATCTTCAACTCCATTTCAATCGATATTCCGACTAGTGTGAATCTCTATACTTGTTTTTTGTGTTGGTCGTGATTGTGTGCATGATGGTGGCTTTTTTCTGGATTTGTTGTTCTTTTTTTCGTTTGTTTTATGTCCCGTTTATATGTAATAAATGGGTACTCTTTTTTCTGTCCGGTGTTTTTTCCATTGAATTTTTGCCGTGTAGGTTTTGATGAGGCTCGACCCCTAGTCTGGGGTTTGTCTTTCCATAAAATCAATATTTTGGAGAGAGTGCAAGAATTGTAAGTCAACTCATAGAGTTTGAAGTCAATGTATGAAGTAGAACTTACGTTTTTAAGATTTGTTGAATTGGAGCGATCATAAAGTGCAACTCAGTTAGTAAGACACTCCCCTTTAACCAATATATTGAGAATTTGATTTATCTCGGGTGCGTGAATTGTGTAAACTTAAAAAAGGATTTGTTAAATTCGAATACTTAATTTCCCTAACTTTTTTTGTGATCTATTTGTTATAAGAGTTACTTTCTATGACTGCTTATGTTAGTATAACTTAAAAGGCTTGGCGTCATAGAGATATATATTATATATCTACTCGAAATAATAATTTTGCATTTAAAAAAATATAATTTTATTTATAGCAAAATTTACTAATACATACATTTTACCAAAAGATTTGTTGAATTGGAATATTTAATCTCTCTGATATTATTGGTGATCTATTAATACATTTTAAATACACATAATGAATATAGTAGATATGAGATGTGGCTTTGATAATATACAGAGTAAATTTCTATATACTGATGTTCTAGGAAAAATGTACATGATTATTGATGTTTACAATGAAATGAATATATAGACTATCACAAAAGTAACAAAAATATCGCCGAGATCAGTTTTTGATGTATGAAAGCTGACATGGCATGTTGCCAGCATGGATTATGAATATATCTATTACATTGAAAATGAGGTGGGAACAAAGTGATGCTGAAAGTTGATAGTATATAAAATTATTTTAGTTTTGAGTTTTTATTGTAATTATCAGTAATTTGAGATATTTGTATTAAAGTTAAATTTAGGACTTTATATGTTAATTTACCCTATAAAAATATTCAT